>PVIU01002137.1:0-182777 GCA_004026605.1 Ondatra zibethicus | reverse complement strand
GCTGTCCTAGACTGAGGTTCTGCAGTTATATGGATACATTCAATTCTATTCTATGTAGGTAAAAATAGACATATCAAATCTGATGCTTAAAACAGCTGATGGATATAAAATCCTATCCTTATCAACACATAAACCTACTCATACATGGACCAATCTCTATACATTGGCTATTTCCCTTTGCTTCCATGCATTTATCTTTGAATTAAAAGTATTTGAGAAAGTAGAGTATGATCTGCATGGAGTAGGGTTGAAATGGGATCAAGAAGGAAAATGCTTCATTTAATCTCAGAGGTTTTCATAAATACGTCAACACTGTGAGGCAGATTATGAAAGCTGAAGTAAAAAATATGGAAGTGCAGAGATCGGTCTATAGGTGCCATGCAAGTCAGGCTCGCTGAGTCTATAGGTGCCATGCAAGTCAGGCTCGCTGAGTCTATAGGTGCCATGCAAGTCAGGCTCGCTGAACAGAGCAGAGGGAATTACACTGAGGAATCTTGAGAGCGATGAAAGATGAGGTTGCTGGGCATTTTTCAGTGATTTGATCCTTGAGGAATTCTGGAGACTGGGAACTATCACTCTGGAAATGAGCAAGTGTTATTTAGAGGGAATAAGGGAATAAATGTTCTATACATAGAAAAAAGGCAATGTTTGTGTCTGAGCCAGAACGTGGTTCGCTATTTCAATAAGACGATGTGGAGGCCATTGGGTCCCAGCGTGGACTCACTAATACCAGCTTGTGAGAATAGTATATGTCCTATTTCAACAGCGTTTATTCTGGGATGTGACAGACAATGGGAGAGAATCATCTACATGCTATTTCACAGTTATTTTGTATCATCCTTTTCTGTAGATCAGTACTCCCCTGTCTTTAATCCTTGCTATCTCTTTCTGATGATATTTCCTTGAGTCACTAGGAAAATAAATGCTGTCTGAAGGAACTATATTTCTGCATGCTTTATTTGTGTAATAATTCATTCTTTTAATTACTTTTGTGAGTGTGCATGATAAATATGTGTGAGTTTTGGGCATATGCATGCTCCGACGTATTTGTGCAGGTCAGAGGACAACTTTTATCAGTCAGTTTTCTGTTTGATGTTATTTTGAGATGAAGCCTATTTTTTAATATAGTGCTGAACTGTATACTCCAGGCTAGCTGTCTCCTTACCTTCTATGCAAGTCTCACATCTCTGCCTTTCCTGTCTCTGTAGGAAAGCTGTGATGACAGGCTTGTGCCACCACATTCACCTTATCATGTAGGTTCCAGAGATGGAGCTTCGATTGTGGAGCTCAGGTGACTAGCACTTCTCTGGAAGAGCTCTCTCCCAGCCCTGAATGCTTCCTCAGCCAGAATGCTAATTGTTGCTTTCTTCCTCTGTTGCGGGTTCAATCTTGTTCACTTCCTCTCCTTGGGGCACACCACTCTTGCTCTCTTGTTTATTCAAGACCAGCCCAGGAATACATGGTTCTTATTTCTTCCATGAAACCAGTTCCATTTTTTGTTGACTCACACAAGTCAACATACAAATGGGTTAGAGAACTTTCTATCTTTAAAAACAGTTGAAAGCCCAAACTAAACAAATAAAATCTTCCAGGACTGGGCATCCACTTCCAATGATTAATATTTTATTTGTATGATCCCCTTTAAAGAAAGAGTTGATTGTATTAGCTGTCTTTCATTCTTTTATTATCAGGCTTTCTTGTGAACTTACTTGCATGCTTTCAACAAAGAAATTCTTGTGTAAGAGGTTTTGATTTGTGAACTGAAGTTCCCTTTTTAAAAAAAAGTCACACTGTGTTGAAAACTATGCAAAAGAGTGACTGATTAGAACTTCCTGCTTGTAGAGAGTTGTCATTAAAAGAAAAATTACCCTGGACTGTCCTCAGTCTCTTTAATATCAATTTGTCACCCACCTCTGTATTTGACATAATATCTCTTTTGACTGCTAGGTAACCCTGTGGAACAAAGTCTTAGCAGACCAACGGTATCTGCAAATCACAAAGCTGTGAGTATCATGAGCATTTGAAACATATAAATGTGTTTTTTTTCTCCTTGTCTTGTTATAAACAAACTACATGGCTGTCCTTGCTATCATACATGACAAATGTCTTGAATTTGAGCTGTCATTTGTTCTGTGACTATCAAAGCCTATGTATAAAAGTTCACTGCTATAGTGGAATATGCCATTTTCGGGGCAACCTGAATCGCTCTTTACAGGCATTTACTCACATTTGGGTCAAAATAAACTGCTAGTTCCTTTTGATGAGAATTGTGTTTTGGTTAACACAGTCATTTGGGATGGGATCTGGGTACCGTTATTTTATATATAACGCTGTTCAAGTGGTTATAAAGTCCTGTCATACACAGAGCCGGCACAAATGCCCCATGTAACTGTAAATTCCCAATTTAGGGTTCTCAATCCACCTCAGTGCTGTGTATCTGTGAGAACCCATTTGCTGATCCACACAACTTCTGTCCTCGGCATTTCTGTGAACAGAAAATGGTGACTATTTTGAATTATCCTTAGTAAGAGTTACTGCAGAGTACCCTTAAATAGAAAGCTTGCTATGCATTTTAAAATAAGATTATGGCTTTACAAAAAAAGAAATGACTCATTCATGAGTTTTCTGAAATGTAGTTCTCATATTAGGCTAGGTATATATTTACAGCTCTGTCTTCTGTTGATGCCTGGATGACTTTATAAACAAATAATCAGGAAGAATATGGGGCCTAAGCAAATCATTATAATAATGTTCTTTTGCTTTGTGTGCAGCACCTCGCAGGCTATTTTATATCTTTATAAGACAATGCTTGACATGTTGGGTGTTTGAATTGAAGCATTTGTCTAGACTACTAAAAATTCATAGATACCCTTCAACTGGGGGTTCTTTGCTTGTGTGTATGAAATCCTTCGAGGAGTTAAGAGTTATGTACTAGAAATGTAGCCTTGGAAAGTGTCCTTACAGTCTCTGGTGCTGGCATTTTCTACTTCACGTATGACCCGACAACCTACTAGCTATGTGTTTTCTCAAGATATGTCTGTCCTTCATACTGTCTTTATGTTGACCTACAATTATCCCTGGCATTTGTTTGTTCTTGTTTCTCTCTCTCTCTCTCTCTCCCTCTCTCTCTCTCCCTCTCTCTCTCTCTTTTTCTTTCTTTCTTTGAGACAGATCAAGATAATGTCAATGTTCAGGAACAGAGATGGAGGAAGAGTTTTATAACATTCACTGGAAACCTAGAAGATAAACCAGAAGTTGAATAACCTGAACTATACAGGCAATCACAGAAGCCAGACAAGAACAGAAACAAACTACGCTTAGCAACAGTCCTGAGCTCTCCATGGGACTTTCAGGGGAGACCAGCTGTCCCAGGCCTTGGTTACTTGAGCTCTCAAAGAGTCTAAGTTGGGTTCCACAAAATGCTTAGCTTTTTATAGCCATACTTGGGAAAACACTAATCTACCCTTTAGCAAGGATTTTATTTTTTTAATAAAAAAGGGAGTAATGCTATATTAGCTATACATAATCTCTGCTTTAGAGAGTGCTAAAATAAATTAATTTAGTAGTTTTACTTTATGAAAATTACTAGAGGAATTAGATCTGTCTTTGAGCACAAATACAAGAGCCAAAAGAACAGTAAATGTAATTTCAGTTTCATTCATCTGCCTTCAAAGACCGAGACAAACTTGGACCTCTTCCAAAGGACCAAAGTAAACAGAGAGGAAATGTTGGACGGTTGAATCGGAGCCAGGATAAATGAGGATTTCCAGTGTTTAGGATGAATATTGCAAATGGATCCAAAACATAGTTCAAGGGCATACATTTAGTTCTGAAAACCAGGCCAAGTTGCTTCAATTAGTACTTTTCAGAATTAGGAAATTAATTTGTATCAATATTAATCTGTATGGGATGCTACCAAGGATATATAAAAGGGCACTTTAACTAATAAGGTATTTCCCCCCTATAGTGTCATTCCTTACCTTGGGTCCATCAATTAACAGCATGTAATTTTTTGGCATATTAATAAGGAGGCTGTACTTGGGACAACTCTATGATTGCTTCTTTGGGGTTTGTCTTTGATTCTAAATGAAATGCACAAGTTCTGTTTTTAAGAGAATTTAGAAGATACCATATACGTTGTAGCATAGGATACATATGTATATATCAAATTAAAGGGAATAATTATAAATGGGGTCAACAAATCATTAACCCATGTCTTGATGTGTGATGTTTAATTAGATCAATACAAAAACAAAGGACGAAGAAGGGTGATGATATTGGTCATGTGACGATAGCGTTCGGAAAAGGCTACCCTTGTTCCGATAATGAAGACTGACCCTAATTATTCAGGTTAGCATCACTGCTTGTTTCTGGTCAGATTGACTTAGAGTCATTCCACATTAAGAAAAACATGTATTCTGGCTTGTAAAATCTGGCCAAATAACTAGTGACTGCAGTATTCCGTAACAAGGAACAGAACTAATGGGCTGCTGTCCAGTTCAAAGAACGGCAGCCGAGTTGATTGGCATGCTCAGTGGTGTCTGGGTGGCTTAGTAAGAACTCTTAAAAGTAATTAAACTTTGCATTATTCTTGATCTTTAGAAAAGTGACAGAACTGTTGAGTGAATCAGATTCTAAAATGGCAAGAGAAAACATGTTGGATATCAAAATGTTCTTATGCCTGAGAGTTCTCTTGGATGTCTAGGACTGAAGGAAGCACTGTAGGATTTGAACTCTGGACTTAACGAAAGGTACCAATGTTGCTTGCGAATGGGTCCATTATTTGGCTAAAGAGGTGCTAACCAGATGCCTGACATGGGTGAGGCTTATTTTAGGATGTTAAATTGTCAGTTGTAAATTTTTATTACGAGATTTACACATTTATTTTGCCTTCAGATGCATATGTGCACCATGTGTGTGCCTGGTGCAAAATTCAAAAGAGGTGGGCAGATCCTCTGGAATTAGAATGATGTAAGCTTGTGAACTGCTATGTGGGTGCTAAGAGCTGAACCAAGGTCCTCTGGAAGAGCAGTCAGTGGTCTTAATTACCGAGTCTCTGTAGCCCCACAAAGTGCCGGCTTTTAAATGCTAGTATCTGCAGATTTTAAGTAGATATTTCTTTATACTAATTACCACATCATTCATAGCAATATTACCATTTAATGGAAGGCAGCCTGAGGTATAAATGTCAACCTCATTCATTTATTCAATAAATATTCACAGTGTACCTCCTGTTGTGAGGTCCTGGGCTGGATGACAGTTTCTATTCTTTTCAGTCCTACTTTTGTTAAGTATAAATTTATATTTTACTTTTCATTACAATTCATCCATTATGGTTTTGATTTTGTGTCAGCATTAAAAGGATTATTTTTAAGGCATTTTAAAAAGATATGTTTTAAGTTCTACTTCTCTGTTGTTTTTGTTTTATTTATTTATTCATTTATTTACTTACTTGCTTACTTTTACTTGTTTATTTTTGTGACAAGGCTGACTTTGTACTCATTTTGTAGGTCAGGTGGCCCAGAACTAAGAGATTTGCCCACCCCTGCCTCCCAAGTGCTGGGTTCAAATGTGATCCTACCATGCCTGGCTCAAATTATGCAGTTGGCAATCAGCTAGTCCATCAGTTTTGTCTGTGTTCCTAGGGATGGTTAGGAACATGTGGTGTGGTGTACTCAGATGCAGAAGAAGGATAGTGTGCTCAGATGCGGAAGAAGGAAGGATGCCCGTCAAGTATGTCTGTGTACTTTATGCTTCCTTATCATGGCCAGGGCTTGATGCTCTTTCCAAGGTTTCCACTAGCAACAGAAAAGTAAATCAAAATGGCAGTAGAGCCTAGTATTCAGATCAAAGCCTTACTTGTGGCCTTGTTTTCCTCCCATGTTAGTATCCCCTCAACTGACAGTATTGATGCTGTAGACTTATAGACGTAGAACCTAAGACTAATATGGAAGTGAATTTCACAAACTGGAGAGCCTGTGACCAGTCGGCACCTGTGTATGGTTTCCCAGCAATCAGAAGACTCCTTTAAAGGAGTTGAACTTAACCTTGGGGTTGCAGCCACACGCTTGTGCTTGAATCGCTGCCATGTGACCTTGAGAAAATTCCTGCTCTAAACACCAGCAGAAAGGAGAGCATCGTTTCAACTACATATGAGTATCAGATGGACACAAAGTGTTTATCGCAGTGTTTCATCTGGTTCTAGAAACCTATTGATTAAAAAAAAAATCTATACCTGACAGATGGTCCCTCGGCACCATTCTCTCATGTGTTGCCTGTAAAAAGTGGAACCCTTCTTGGTGGGAGACATATGAGATAAATGCATAGCTTTCATAAAATCTATGTATAATTGAATGATGCTAAATTCGTTAATATATGTACTCCCTCATATTTATGAGAAGGATAAAATTTTTATAAAGTTAAAGCATTTTTTCTTGTTAGAACCATGAAAGTTTTTGTTTTATATTGAGATGCACATGAATACAAGACTGCAGAGAGATTAATAGCAGAGCCCCTGTGCTACCAGAGTGACTGGATTTTCAGGAAGATGCCGACATTCACCGGCTGTGTGACCTGTGAGACCTGTGCCTGTGTGTTCATCTGAAAATAAGTAGGTGGTGGTGTGACTTTTTTTCTCAGTATTGTAAAGTCTAAATACTGAAATGTACGTAAAATTCTTAGAACACATAGTGAATTCTCAGTAAATGCTGGCTATTACAAACATGGCTCATTGTGAGTGATTTAAATATAGCAACTACGTGTATATATGTATGTATGTGTGTGTGTGCATTGAAGCTTAGAATTACAAAGTGCTAAATCAGGAAAATAATATTAGCATCGGGTATTCCATACATTCATCTCTCCCATTTTTAATAATATATCCAATAACTATCTATGTTCAGCAATATAGTGTTTAGTCATAGGGATAATGGTGTCAGGTATAAATGGCACAATTAAAAACACTACAGGAGCTAACTTACTCAGAAAGTTGCAGTGCGAATATCCCTTCCTAAGAGCCTCACAAATGCACAGTGAGGAAGAATGAGGGCATCTTATTTTATTCCCTGATGGGAATCTATCCACATCAAGTATACAACATAATTCTGCTGGTGGGCAACCTCTGCAGAGACTCCCTGCCTCATCATATAGGCCTTTTAGAGAAGGAAATAGATGGGCATTGATTTCAGTTTTTAAGGAGTCAATACATTATAAGTGTAAGTTAAAAGGGGAAGGATTCCATGTGGTTCTTAGAGATATTTCGGTCTATGTCTAGTTTCAGAATACTGATATTAACACAGATTTGGAGCTAACTTTATGTGTTATTGTCAAATGCTATTTCTATAGCATCTAAAATGTTTCAAAATGGCATTTATGCAGTTCATTTCAGGACTATGAAATTAATTTGTTCATTGGTTCATTGAAAAGCCACCCATTAGGCACTCATGCTGTGCTAAGCACTTTCTTAGGCACTGGGATAAAAAGATGACATTTTCAGACCTCTACTAGGACAGAAGGGGAAAATAAAGTAACTTTCAAACAATAGACACCGAGTTACATTTGTAAGGAAAGATCAAGAAGACAGGAGAGAGGTCTCTAATTAAAGCCAAGAGTGTGAGTCACTAAAAGCTTTCAAGAATTGCAACACAGAGTGATGGCCCAGGAAAGTCAATAGGTGCTTGTGTTGGGCAATGGGCTATGGGCCAGTAGGGGAGAGCAGGCAAAGCAGGGTGAAGGGGATAGTGACATGGGTATGGAGTGGCTCAAACTGCTTGGGGAGCAATAAGTATTCCCCATGAATAGAACATAGGAATCACTTCAGTTTCTAGATGATTCTGTAGTGGCAGAGCCCTGTTTAAAGATCTGCAAGGCCCTAGATTTAAACCCTAGCACAGATAAAAGTCTATGCTCCTCCCAAGCTTTAAGAGACTTGGGTGCTGGCTTAGGACACAGGGACGCATTAGGAGAGCAGAGCCTGGGATATGAGAGGGTGGGAAGATCCTCTACTGTGAGCTACCTTGGGTAAAGTAAGCATTCTGCTTATAAGACACTCTAGGAACTCGCCATGCCTAGTTCCTAGCTGGGAGGGTTTTTATAGAGTCCTGGCAGCCTCCTGAATGGGTGAGAAGGGAGCTGTTATTGAGCTAGCTTAGGCACAGGTTCTCTAACAAAACTGATGCTTTTGAACTGTGTCCCCAAAGCTTCGGGGAGTCATGGTGGGGGTTTTAAGCAGGGCAATGGCACCATTAGACTTGCGTTTTAAAAGTTCTTCTTGGTCGCTGCATCTAGATGGACTGCAACATTGTGAGCCTGAAAGGACTGGCGTGAGTTTGCAGTGTTTCTAAGATGGTTGGTCACCCAGGGTGCTGAAGGGACTGCGGTGGCCAAAGACAGGAAGAGTCCATCTGAGGAGGCCTGTAAGGTGGCCAGAGGAATTTGCTTGTTGAAGGAGAAGGAGATGAAAAGCAGAACTATGAAGAATCCGTTCAGTCTTCACAGGGAACCAGCAGTATGGTGGTGTGCAGGGAGGGCCTCAGAGCAGGTGCAGGGGAAGAGAGGTTGATTTCAGGGGGACTGGGGTTGATTTAGAGGACTCTGCTGTGAAGAGAGGTGGAGACACTTTGAAATCTATTGAAGAGAGGTCTATGATGGAAAATGAGACTCTTCAGTGTCATAGCACCAACTGTCAACTTGACACAAACTTAGTGTCACTAGATAAGGGGAACCTCAGTTGAAGAATTACTTTCATCAGATAGGCTGACAGGACATTTTCTTAATGTCTAATTGATGTAGGAGGGTCTAGTCCACTGTACTAGACCTAGACATGTGGACATGGGCTGTATAAGAAAGCTATTTAAGTCTTAGCTGGGGTCATCCTTGTGGATTCCTGGGAATTTCTCTAGTGCCAGGTTTCTTGCTAGTCCCATAATGGCTCCTTCAGTCAAAATATCCCTTTCCTTGCTCTCATTTCTGCCTGTCCTCCATCTCAACTATCCCATTCCCTCAAGTTCTCCTTTCCCCTTATCCCTTCCTCTTCCCTTTCACCCTCCCTTCTCCCCCCATTCCCATGCTCCCAATTTTGTCAGGTGATCTTGTCTATTTCCCCTTTCCAGGTGGATCTATGTATGTTTTTCTTAGGGTTCACCTTGTTACTTAGCTACTCTGGGATCATGAACTATAGGCTCAATATCCTTTGTTTTAAAGCTAGTATCCACTTATGAGTGAGTACATACCATGTTCATCTTTCTGGGCCTGGATTATCTCACTCAGGATGTTTGTTTTTCTAGTTCCATCCATTTGCATGCAAATTTCAAGATGTCATTTTTTTCCCACTGAATAGTACTCCAATATGTAAATGTGCCACATTCTCTTTATCTACTCTTTGGTTGAGGGACATCTAGGTTGTTTCCAGTTTCTGGCTATTACAAATAATCTTGCTATGAATATAATTGAACAGATATTCTTATAGTATGTTTGAGTGTCTTTTGGGTATATGCCCAAGAGTGGTATTGCTGGGTCCTGATTTAGGTTGATTCCTAATTTTCTGAGAAACTGCCTTGTTATCAAGTCTAATGACCCGAGTTTGAGTCTCAGAAAACATAGTATAAGGTGAGCAACAAGTTTCTGTCCTGCCAGGTTCTGCAGCTGTTCAGTCCCAAAGAAACACAGAGGCTTGTATTAATTATAAATTGTTTGGCCTATTAGCTCAAGCTTATTATTGACTAGCTCTTACAACTTAAATTAACCCATAATTCTTGCCTATGTTTAGCTATGTGGCTTGGTATCTTTTCTCAGTGAGGCATTCTCATCTTGCTTTCTCTGAGACTGGCTGGAGACTATATCTCTGCCATTCTGCTTCCCAGAATTCTCTTAGTCTGGTTACCCCACCTATACTTCCTGCTTGAGTACTGGCCAATCAGTGCTTTATTAATCCAATATTAGCAACAAACCTTTACAGTGTACAAAAGCATTATCCCACAGCAAATGATTTCCTAGTTGTCCTCTGACTTTCTTGTGTACACTGACATAATGTACACACACATGCATACACATACATTATAAATAGATAAAACAACTCTAAAAAACTGTTCATGAAGCAACTTATTGGAGCCATCTCTATGGGGGAAGTAGAGGTAAGATAGAGAGGATTTGTTTCTTCTTAAATAGAAAGACTTGCAACTTTGTAGTGAGTTAACAGAGAGCTAAAGCTATAGCTATGGGTAAATGAGCACTATAAAATTAGGAAGGGTTACATTGGTCCATGCATTACATTTGGGCAGATGCTTATCAAGTATACATACAAGGCACTTCTCTATAGCTAGAGTTCTCTATAGCTAGAGACACAAGATATATAAAGATATTGGTAATCAAGCCTGACAGTGGTGGCACATGCCTTTAATCCCAGTACTTGGTAGGCAGAGGCAGGTAGATCTCTGTGAGTTCGATATTTGTGGTAATCATCCTCAAGAGCTGAAAGTTGATTTCAAAGCAGACATTTATAACACCCTATTGTATACTGTTAAGAAACTGGCCATTGGCTGACTGCCTTTGAGGGAATGGGATACAGAGTATATGGATACTGATCTTCTATTACTTCAGGCCATGGCCTTGTGTGATAACCCTACTGGGCTTGTTAGGATTCTGAATAGAGCAAGTTCAAATCCCTGTTTAGTAGGAGGGATATGCATATCTGGTCCCTTACTTCCACAGGCTCATTTGTAATGCTGTTTCTTTTCTTTTTCTCTTTTTCTTTTCCTTATTTCCTTCCTTCCTTCCTTCCTTCCTTCCTTCCTTCCTTCCTTCCTTCCTTCCTTCCTCGTCTTCCTCCTTCCCTCCCTCCCTCCCCACCTTGTTCTTTCTCTTTACAATTCATAATGATCCTCTTTGGCTATGCAGTACTTCATTGTATTTCTTTTCTAGCTATAATTCCTATGAGAGTAAAGACTCCCTGTTTTTGCCTCTAGTGTACAAACAATGCCTGGCAAATAAGCAATAGTCAATATGCTTTTGAGCCAGAATGGGCTATTCAAATAGCAGTCAATGGGTTAACCACATTTGTGCTATACCATGAGATAGTTACAGCACTGTGAAGACAGGGATCAAGTAACACAGAGAGAAGTGACCACAGAATGGTACATGTGAGCCATAGAAGTGAAGGCCTCCATTGACAAGATTCTCTGGACAAGGAGCAGTTCTTTGAAATACTGAATTCTATGTAAAGAAATACTGAAAAATCAGTTGTGGGTGAGTTTAGTTGTCATCATTTCTGCCTAAATTTTGAGTAATCAAGAAAATCATCTGTTTATTGAATTTTATCTTGATGAAATCATGATGATTCGCTACAAACTTGTAAATGAAGTAGTTAGTAAGAAATCTGATTTCTGTGAAAAATTGAGAATTCTTGTTTGGTCTGTATCATGCATTTTCCTTTGATCATAGTAGTAATTCAGTAGCCAGGGTCATACCCAAGTGGATTGGTTACTTGGTCATTTCAAGACACATCAGCCTGCATTAAACAGTGGGACTGCATGTGATCACAGCAGCTGTGGATGCCTGTACAATCCCATGCCGGGTCAGCCAAGTCAGTACTCCAGCATGGACGTAGGAGAGTATTATGAGACGCTGCTGCTAGCTGTGGAGGTACTAACTATGGTAGGCTGCTGTGCAAGAGTCAGTTTCCTCCCAGTGGGTCCCAAAGTACGTCTACCAACTTCCAGGGTATAGGTCCATAGTCTTGAGTATATGGACAGCACAAATTGGATTCCGTGGGTTAGTGAAAGAAAAAGACAGACGGACGGACGGACAGACAGACGGAAGGAAGGAAGGAAGGAAGGAAGGAAGGAAGGAAGGGAGGAAAAGACAAGATAAAATTTATGGGCTTGGGGATGGATCTTATAGTAGTAGAGGTGAATATGATTAAAATGCATGGGATGAAGTATGTAATTCTCAATGAGTTAATAAAAATATTGAATTTTAAAACAGTATTTGGGTTGGTCTTTGTAGGTAGGATAATGGAAACCCACAAACTTTAAACAAGGATCAAGAAATCTAATTAAATGTTAGCAGTAAAAATAACCTCATTTTTTTGGCAAAAAATAAAATGGTAGATGGTGGAGGACTACAACATAAAAAACAAGCAAGGGAGATACTCACTGAATGAATGGGACTTTGTTTCTTATTAATTACTAGATTAAGAAAATGACATTTACTGAGGAAAATAGGAGATCATTTAAGAGAATTGCCAAAGGTCTTTTAAGCCTCCAGAGAAATGAAGAAATGAGCTAAATGATCAAAACTAGTGTTGGGAGCCAGGACTGTAATACTTGCTAATATTTTTGCTAATTTGACAAGGCATATGAGTTTCTAAACAAGATAATGAGAGAAAAGAACAAACTGTAGTGGCGGAAAATACTGTGTTCCTATCACTTAGGTTTTAATCACCTGAGGGTATCTCCCTAAGGTGATGAAATCATTTTAATGAGAACTCTGTTGAAATGGATATCACTAGGTACATGTGAGGAGACAATTTTAATTTATTCCTTAAATTTAGGTATCTGAATAGAATATTATTTTATGAGAATATAATATTACAGCTTGCATAATTACTATTTGAAGCTGGTAAAAACCGTCTTTTCAACATTGTAACACATTTAATAAATAGATGTGCCATGATGGTAACTCTTAGTTGTCAATTCTGAGGGATTTGGAAGCACCATGGAAACAGTGTCTGTGAGGGATTATTCAGATAAGGTTTAACGGACCCAGGAAGGCAGCCTAAATGTGGGCAACATTATCCCATGGGCTGAGATACTAGACTTCACAGAAAGGAGGAAGAGAGCTAAGAGACAGTACTCATCACTATGCTTCCTGACGATGAGTAAAACATGCAACTAGTCCTAAATCATCCTGCTTCTAAATGCACACCTAGCGTAGCTATTTGTATTTCTGGGGAACAACAGCAGTTTAAAATATATATCTGTATCCAAAGTCCACTAGGAAACCTGAGGCAATATTTGTTTCAAACTGTAAGCTGCAGGCATTTTAGCTCTTGGTGTGTCTCCTTCCTCACTGATGACGCTAGAACCCAGTCTGCCAAGGTCTTTTTAAATCATAATATATTTCAAAGCCCCCTCTCATGGGTGTTGCTCCTTGGAGAAACTTGAAGGCAATACATCTTGGGAAAAAAAAAAAGAAAGGTGAATTTTCAGCTTCTGTTGGTGGGAGAAGTATGTCCCCAATGCAGGGCCAGCAACTGTGGCTCACCGGCCAACTCTGGTCTGCTGTATTTTATTTAAAACAATGATTTGGATCCCATCACATCCCCTTGTTAAGACGACTTTGTTTAGACTATGCACACTAAGTTGAATAGGGGCTAGTGACCGTGTGACCTGCCAGATCTAAAGTGTTTCCTCCTCAGCCTTTACAGAAAAAAGTTGGTAACCCTGCTGTATTGCAAAGTTCCCCTAAATAGTCCCATATGAAAGGAGTTAAAGGGATTATAAAAGATGGGATTAGTCAAAGGTCAAATAGTTAGGGAAACATTTGTGTAAACAAATGTAATTTTTTCCTTATTGCAAGATTTTTCAGAATGATTACTGTACTATTGCACATCTTGACCGCCTGGCAGGAAATTACTTGATCATCTATATTTTTTTGTGGGCTATTCATGGGGTTCATGATCTTTGAAATAAATTTTAAGAAAGGTTCAAAAGAATTGTCTTTCATGGTTTTCTGTTTCTAAATTCACCTCCATCACTGGTGAATACTGTCAATTTCTCCTTTAGACATTCTGAGTCATTTAAGCTAGTCTAATGGGCACTCTGTGCCCACTATTTCAATATGATCCAAATATGGATTATTTTGATGTCTGACTGAATACTTTTTAAAGGATTTTTCCCTTTTTCTTTTCATTCTTTTGAAGCAATTTAAACTTAACCCAAACACAGTATAGTCTGAGTGATTATATAACTTCATGTTTTTTTCCACACTGAAGTTAGAAATTATTTGAAAGTCAATTGTATAAATGAGCTGCCCTGGGAATACTGAATGTGTCTAGCTGTGGATATGCTCAGCCAGTAGAGTGTTCACTGTTCCCTGGCCTCCATGTGAAAATCTGCATATGGTGTCTTGTTTGTACAACCATGGTGCTGGGGAGGTGAGAGCTGGTCTCTGGGCTTGGGATGGCCAGCAAAATTCTAGTTAAACCAGTGGATTCCAGGTTCAATAGGAGCTTCATTCAAAAGGTAAGGTGGAGAGAGATTGAGGAAGACATCCAGTGTTGATTGATTGTCTCTATGTGACATGTAGACTTGTGCCTATGCACCTCCATGAATATGTTCAACATTCCACTGTCCCACACAAATTCAATGTATACCTAGCATTTTGTCACGGAAGGCAATGTTTGGCATCAAATTATCTTCCCCGTTTGTGGGAAAAAGTGATGTGGGATTTCCCTCTGTATGCTATGATTACCATTGATAAATAAAGGAACTGCTTTGAGCCTATTGCAGAGCTATAGGGGAACAGAGCTAGGTGGGGAAAACTAAGCTGAATGCTTGAAGAAAGGAGGCAGAGGCGGAGAGAAGCTATGTAGCCCCCTGTCGGAGATGGACACCAGAACTTTAGCCAGTAAGCCACAGCCACGTGGCGATACACAGGTTACTAGAAATGGGTTAAATTAAGATGTAAGAGTTAGCCAATAAGAAGCTAGAGCTAATGGGCCAAGCAGTGATTTAATTAATACAGTTTCTGTGTGGTTATTTTGAGGCATAGCTGCTGAGCAGTCGGGAACAAACAAGCGGTTCTTTGCAACAAAAAAAAAAAGCTATTTACAAAAGAAAGAAATTCATATGGGCAACACATTGTACATGTGGATATGTTTTCAAATCCCCTTTAAGTATGTTAACTGAGTCCAAGAAGTAGTGAGTTGCTCTTGTCCACTAAGCTGGTGGGGATTTAGTAGTGTCATAAGAGGTCTAGTACAAAGTGAGGATTGGCATCGGGTCTCCACAAGTACGGGGATAATCAGGTATAGGGGAACTTTGGACATATCAACATTCACAAATGAAAGAAATCAGCAGCTGAGGAAGACCAAAGAACTGTGTTACTGTGGGAATAGTGTCATATAACCAAACAGAGAGGGTATGAAGATGCCTATGATGTCCAAATGCTGAAGGAGGCACCAGAAAAATGATCAGAACAGGGTGAGGACTTTGGTGGCCTAGAGCTTTTGAGCCTCAGACATTCCTAAACTCTCTGGCACCTTCCATTACTGACAGTGTCTTTCTATTTCCTGTTTTTATTTTTCTGTATTTCTGCTTATGTATTCCTATTCCCCAAAGAACTTGAAAATCTCAAAGGGCATCATCTATCTTAGAGTTTCTATTCCTGTGAAGAGACAGCATGACCACAGCCACTCTTATAAAGGAAAATATTTAATTGAAGGGGCAGTTTACAGCTTCAGAGGTTTAGTCCAATATCACCATGGCAGGAAGCTGGTATCATGCAGAGAGACTTGGTGCTGGATACATCTTGATCAGAAGGCAACAGGGAGTAGACTGAGTATCATAGTGAATGAAGCTTGAGCAAAAGAGACCTCAAAGCCCACCCTGACAGTGACACACTTTTTCCAACAAGTCCACATCTATTTCAACAAGACCAAACCTCCTAATAGTGCCACTCACTATGAGATTATAGGGGTCTCTTAGATTCAAACTACCACATCCCACTCCATAGCTCCCATAACTTGTAACAATATTACAGGGAAAAATGCATTTAGTCCAACTTAAAATGTTCCAATTGTCTATCACAGTCCCAAACTTATTTAAAAGTCTAAAGTTCAAAGTCTCTTATGAGATTCATGTAATCCCTTAACTGTAATCACCTGTAAAATCAAAATCAAAAACCAGATCACATACTTAATGGTGTAGGATATACATTATCATTCCAAAGCCTAGGGAAGGGAACATAGTGAGAAAATACTGGACCAAAACAAGATCAAAACCCAACAGGGCAAACTCCAAACACTGCATTCCCATGTCTGATGTCAAAGCAGATATCCAGCTCCTTTCATCTTTGTTGACTGCAACATATTTCTCTCTCTTGGGCTGTTTCCACTCCCTGTTAGCAGCTTTCCTTGGCAGGTATCCCATGGCTCTGACATCTCTAACATCTTGGGGTCTCCAAGGCAATTCAGACTTCAACTTCACAGCTTCACACAATGACCTCTCTAGGCCTCCATTCGGGGACACACCTGACACATGACTGGCCCCAGCAGCCTTGCTTAGCTGTGGAGGCAAATTCCATAACCTATTTATTCTATTATTAACTCCAAAGCCAGAACCATGTGGCCAAAGCTGCCGAGTTCTGCTGCTTGCTGTGGGTGGAACATGGACCCCTCGATTGCATCATTACCAGCTTTCTGTTTTCCTTCCCTGCCTAAGTTTGGCTATCCTTGAACTTGCTCTGTAGACCAGGCGGTCCTCAAACTCATAGATCCACCAATCTCTGCCTACCAGGTGCAGGGTTTAAAGGCATGCACCACCACATCTGGCTCTAAGCTTTCCTTTAATTCTTTTTCACAAATTGGAAATTTTGCTGGATGGGATCTTGCCCTGAAGCCACCACTCCCTTTATTCCATTTCCTAATCTGTTTATTTCCTTGAACACAGCACTTAACTCCATTACTTCTCTCCTCAAATTTTACATTTTCTTGCTCCTTTTCATTACAAATCATTATTACAGTTGCTGTTAATAATCACACAACACAGTCTATACTATGCTGCTTTTGAGATTTTCTCTGCCAATGGAATTAATCCAAATCTCTCCACCTTAGCCTCAGGCAGACTCTTTGGACAAGGGCAAAAAGCACCCAAAATTTCACAAGAGCAATCTGTAGGCAACATATTAACATTCTTCTCCTCTAAAACTTCTAAGGTAGCCCCCTCCCCACACACAGCTCATTAAATCTCACTCAACACCAATGTCTTCCATGCTCTTACTAGTATGAAACATTAAGCAGTGTTTAAAGTACTCTACTGCTTTCCTAACCCAAAGTACAAAAGTACAAATTCCTCCAAACAAAAACATGGTCAAGCCTATCACAGGAATACCCCAGTCCAGTACCAACTTCTGCCTTGGCTAGAGCTTCTATTGCTGTGAAGGAACGCCAAGACCACAGCAACTCTTATAAAGAAAAACATTTAGCTGAGGTTGGCAGCTTACAGCTTCAGAGATTTAGTCCAGTTTCACCATGGTATGGAACATGGTGACATGCAGACAGACATGGTGCTTGCTACATCTTAATCAGAAAGGGAGTAGACTGAGTTTCACACTGAGTGAAGCTTGCACAAAAGAGACCTTAAAGCCGTCCCCCACAGTGACAAGCTTTTTTCAACAAGTACATACCTACTTCAACAAGGTCACACCTCCTAATAGTGCCACTCTCTGTGAGATTATGGGTGCCAGTGACATTCAAACTACCCCAGTATCTATGACATGATACCTATAACAGGATGACTGTGAAGAGGTAAAGGAGAGTGTGGTACAGATTCTGTAGATAATGTTATCCGATAGACCTGGTCCTTAAATTGCCAAACTATTGCCAGTGAGAATTGATGTAACAGGTGGCCACGTTTGTGCCATTTCTATATGACAACATGTACAGATGTTGAGAGTGTATTTTAATGACACTGACCTGAAGATAGGTGCTCTTATTGCACATAAATGTAGAACTATGACTTAGAATAGGAAGTAGAAAGCTATCTGTGTTTGTGGGAAGCTATATGCTCTCTTTGTAGTGATATTTCATTTGTATTTTAATAAATAAACTTTGTCTGAAGTTCAGAGAGTAAAACAGTCACACTGATCAGCCTTACAGAACAGGTAGTGGTGTAACAGTAGCCACACTAGTTTGCCATAGAAACCAGGCAGTAGTGGTGCATGCCTTTAATCCCAGCACTAAAGGGTAATATAAAATGGGAGGAGACACCTCTCACACACAGTCTCATTCTGAGGTTCCTGGAGGCAGAATCACCATTTTCAGACTGAGGTAGAGGTAAGAGCCAGTGGCTGGCTGTTTTGCTTTTATGACCTCCAGCTTGAACCCCAATTTCTGTCTCTGAGTTTTTATTAATAGTACCACATCTCTTTGGTGGCTTGCAACCTCTTTCCTTTTTGTAAGATGCATTGTTTTCCTATAATTCTTGCAAAAAAATTGTCACAAATTTAGTGGCTTAAGACAATGTGAATGCATGGTTCTAATGTTCAGAAGTTTGCACTGTATTTCATTGAGCTAAGACCAATGTATCTTCTTTGTCGTGTTCTTTTTGAGGCTTTAAGGGAAAAAGCAGTTCTCTGGCTTTTGGTTTTTTGTTTGTTTGTTTGGTTGGTTGGTTGGTTTTCTGATTTATAGTTTTCCCAAGTTATAGAAGTGTTTTGCTTTCCTTGACTTGTGGCTTCTTCCTTCATCTTCAAGCCAGCCGTGTAGTATCGTGTAGTATCTTCAAACCTCTATATGATTCTGTTACTGCCATCACATCTTATTTGCCCTTTGAACTATCTAGCCACCCAGAATATTCCCTCAAATGCTTCTTACCACACCAAACTAAGTATGTCTTCTTCAACAGGCCCCTGATGTGTAACTTTTCCACGGGAAACATATAGATCTATTACTCTAATCCTAGACAACAGGCCAAAGAAACAAGTCCACCCAGTACAAAAGAGCTGATGAGTTTATTTGGCTTCCTTACAGGAGTAGAGCATGGGTGAGAGACTGCATGATGGAAGCATAGGTGACTCCAAAGCAATTGTGTGTCAAGAGTCTCGCTTCACATGGGTG
The DNA here is from genome assembly GCA_004026605.1 of Ondatra zibethicus. Taxonomy (NCBI): domain Eukaryota; kingdom Metazoa; phylum Chordata; class Mammalia; order Rodentia; family Cricetidae; genus Ondatra; species Ondatra zibethicus. The sequence goes on along the minus strand of PVIU01002137.1, from coordinate 163,942 downwards.
AAGATCTTCCAAAGGCTGCATCAATGGAGTAGAGGAATTAACTAATCCTCCATCCTCTACATACTCAGCAAGCTTCCAAGACTATAAGCAGCTGAGAGGTAAGGAGACAGGGCAGGTAGAATTAAAGGTAGGAATGATAGATCCTCCTCCACTCTTTTCCTTGTATTATGGGCTGTTAATAGCTCTGTTCTATCACCATAGAACCAAAGCATGTTGCTTGCTTTAATGGCAAGACTGTAGAGTCAAACATTCCGTGGGTCACTCACTGCGGTCTTTACTCCATGGGGGCTGATGGCCATGTGAGGCTTACAGGAAATAATTCATTACAGCAACACACCTGTAATAAGCTCCATGTATGCTCTGACAGTAACACAGATGCTGTCTTGCTGTATACTGTATCATATAGTGATGATCTAATTATGTAACACTTTATTTTGAAGTATAAAGATCAGCATAATATCTCATTCATAAACTTGTGCAGGAATTAGATAAGATAATATAGAAATTAATGAATACAGTGGAATTTTCTAATAGAACCTATGAATAATATTATTTCTGTATGAGTAGTGCTTAGCACAAATAAAGTGCTTAATGATTGCTAATTTGCCAGGATCTTATATGGAGAAAACTCATTTTGTTTGAGAGCACCGAGAAGAGTTGTGTCTCTGTATTTTAGCAGTCTCTAGACTCTCAGGTCATCTAATATGAAAACCTTGTAGAAGTCAATCAAAATACAAGGTCAAGCTCTCAAAGTACAAAACAGACATATGCACCTGTTTATCAGCTAATTCTACTTCCTTCATTACCTTTGACATACCAGTCTAAACATTTATAATTCAATTAGCTTAGTGTTACTGGATCATTTACTTGAGAAATAAAAGTTTTAATTTGATAATTAAGATAATAACACTACATTGGAAAACATGGTTTGATTTAATATTCCAATTAAGCTAAACATTACAATTTATGGGCATTATCAATTTATTATGTAAATTATTGTTTAGCATGTGTGGGTGCATGGATATGCATGAGCATATGACTGTCAGAGACTGGTATTATCTTATGGTCACTCTCAATCTTTGTTTCCTATGTCTGGTTCTCTTATTGAACGTTGAGTTTGCCTATTCATCCAGGTTCTCTAGCTTACCCAGGGGATGACCTGTTTATGCCTCTTTCAGCTCTGTGACTACAAATATGTCACCTCTTCAGTTTTTATGGGGGCAGTTGGGGTCTGAGCTCCCATCCTTAAGGTCTCTGGGCAAATACCTTAACTGCTGAGCAAGTTTTCCTGCATTAGCTTTTAGTTTTCAAATACTCAAGATAAAAAAGTCCATATGTGTATTTTAGCTTTTTACTTCAGTATAAACTACGTTTAGATCATTAACTATAATTTTTATTTTGCAGTTATAAGATAAGCAGTCTTATAAAAGCAAATCCACTTATAAGAAAATCAATATCAGACACACACAAAAAATGGAACATGTACACAAATGTTAACAAACACACACACAGATATGCACACATACCCAAATTTGCACAATATACTTATTGTCAACTTCAATGACTCTATCAAAGTTCTGTGGCCCTACTTTCTCTCATTCACATGCCGTTGAAAATGTCATTAATGTATACAGCTTAGAGCATTTTTTTGTGGCCATAGCACTTAAAATATAAACCTTGAATTTAGAGTTCTGGATGCCTAATTCTTTTATCAGTAGATTATTCTTCCCATGTGTCAATTTTGCAGAACTATCCATTTGTTCCATTCATACACATTTTATCTATCTCATGTCTCATTCTTTAGGTCATAAGTCAATAGAACTAAAAAAGAAAGTATAATCTATGGATAATGACGATGCTAATAAGAGACATATTAACAACCTTTGTTTTTCTCACAGGGCATTGTATTTCAATGAAAAAAAAAGGAGGGAATATCATGGAAACCTACCTGTTCTTCTTCATTCGTTTTTGGTGCTGGATTTTGCACTCCGGGTCTTGTGCATGCTAAACACGTACTGTACCATTGACCTCGATCCCAGACTGGTTCTTGTACTAAACACATACTGTACCATTGATCTCGATCCCAGACTGGTTCTTGTACTAAACACATACTGTACCATTGACCTTTGTCCCAGACTGGTTCTTGCACTAAAACCTTATCTGTTTCACTTATGGACTCGACCTGACAGCAGCTATAATGATGGAGGTGGAGAAACTTATAACCCTATTTTTCCTTGTAATTACAGTGCTGACGTCAGTAAATGTTGATCTGAGTTGAGAAGTAGAGAAGGCTCTTTCTTAATTCTAGTTGTTGAAAGCAGCTCTGTATGTAGTTTGAATTAAGTTAAAACTTTTTGCAAAGGAGTATATTGAATAAAGTGTTTTCCTTCTTTGGAACAGACGCTTGATACTTTCAGCCATAGACAATTTCTCACTTATGAGTATGTTGAATAACTTACGCACCATTTTCTCTCCCTAGGAGAAATTAAGTGGGGTTTGGTTGCTTCTCACAACATCCCCGAGTTTAGTGATTTAAAGCTGATTCAAAAAACGTCACCTGTAGGACGACCTTGGATTTTTCATTGTCTGTATCAGTCAGCAAGATGACAAGGAGTCTGTGAATCCTTACACAACCTCTTCTAGTAAGAAGACCTCAGACTGGCAAGTGCATCAGTTGTCTTGGCCTTCCTTCTGTAACTTAGAATTTAAAACATGTGATTATCTGTGAGGATTTCTGCCCAGCTTCATTCTACCATATTGTTAATAAAGGAATATATGTGGATAGGTGACTAGTAATCTTCATTGTAGAACAATGCTGCCAATTTTTAATTATAATATTTTTTATTAATTCTTTGAGAATTTCATATAGATACCATCTATAATTTAATATTAGGTCCTAAGCTAGGGAGGGAAGTTTGGATGTCCCACTCCCTCCATGCTTGAATATTGAGTATACTGATCTTGTGTAGGCAACCAGAGTTACTGTAATTTAATGCATATAAAGGCACTGTCATATCCTGAAGACACTGTTTCATTCTGGCCTCCCAAACATGCTACCCTTAAAACTTTTCTGCCTTTTCTCTGCAGTGGTACACAAACATTGAGGGGATGGGCTATGATCTAAATGTTTCCTTTGTGGCTGAGTAACAGACATTTAATCTCTGCACATTGATCAGTAGTGAGCTTTTGTGTCAACTGTTATACTTCTTAAAGAAAGTTCTTTGATTTTTAGAGATGTGTAAATTTAGAAGGCAGTTTGATATTATGCCTATTTAGAAAATGACAGCAGTGGATTTAAACTTGGGGCTTATTAGCTCCCCAGCAACGAGTTCTTTGACAAATTTGTAGTGTTGGGCACATGTTTTCTTCTGTGGAAATAATCTTAGATATAATCACAAAGTGGTTGGTTACTTTTATAACGTTTGTGTCACTATTGCAATCCTGGGCATACCTTACATGGTTGTGACTGTAGCTCATAGCATCCAAAGGGAGATAACACTCTTGATGATCATCCCAGCAACTGCCCCAGCAACCTGCACAGCACCTTCTGGTACTATGAAATCTAGCCAACATGGAAGAAGCTTCCAAGTCAGTACCAACTTGCTTTCTCCATGTCCCATGACCTGGATAGATAATGCCTTCAGCAATGGGGAGTTTCCATCAAGATGTGGTCCTGGCAAGTGTAACAGCAGTAGCCTGTATTGTTTGTCAGTGGGAGGGTTTTCTGGAACATCCGTGATCAACAACCCAAGGGGAGGTATTTCCCATCTGGCACTAGGTTTTTATTGGCAACTTATGGCTTCTGGGAGGAACATTATCTCTATGTACAATAATTTCAATCAAACACTTTTACATGAATAAATATACATATATAATCTTCACATACTTATACATAAATGTATATGCACATATCTACTCATATATATATATGAAGCTTATAAAATAATTAGTTTCCATATGGCTTCTTTAAACACCCATAGTGATAACTATCTATCCCTCTCTTCATCATCCTCCCTTCCCATCCTTCTGCTCACTTAAGCTTCCTTCCCCACTATTGTTCCCCCTTTCTTTTCTATATCATCTCTGAGTTTTTGTTTTGTTCTGATTTTGCAATGTCTAATTCCAGGGCCTCACATATCCTGTATTATCTGTTTGTTTCATCAGTTAGTATAAGTGAACATAAACAGTATATATCCCCTTTAGAAAACACAATCTTCACAGATATAAATTTGCTCAGATTGTTTTACTTTTATAGTATCAATACCATCTAATATTGCACCTATATAATACTATATACATAATCAATATTATAATTATACCCATGTAATATTTTGCACACAAACACTGAATATTTCAAAACACTGTTTTATAGTCTGTTAAAATATTTTGTTACCTCACACCTTTTTATTTTTTCATTTTTATTTATTTTTTTCAGTTTTCAAGACAAGGTTTCTCATGTAGCCTTCGATGTCCTGGAACTCATAGAGATCCTCCTGCCTCTGCCTCCCAAGTGCTGGGATTAAAGATGTGTGCCACCACTATCTGCTGACCTCTCACTTTTTGTAAAAACAGAAAGTTTGTTTTATGGTTTTAAGTGTGTAAACTTTTATTTAACCTATAAGTTGTAGATCCAGGTAAACAGAATTACTAGTGGTTGAACAAAAGCTTACCTTCAATATTCCTCAGAAACCTGTGAAATGGGTTTCTTTTTTTATTGATTTTTATTGAGCTCTACATTTTTCTCTGTTCCCCTTCCTGCCTTTCCCCTGCAACCCTCTACCCAGGTCCCCATGCTCCCAATTTACTCAGGAGATCTTGTCTTTTTTCTACTTCCCATATAGATTAGATCTATGTTTATCTCTCTTAGGGTCCTCATTGTTGTCTAGGTTCTCTGGGATTGTGATTTGTAGACTGGTTTTCTTTGCTTTATGTTTACAAACCACTTATGGATGAGTACATGTGATAATTGTCTTTCTGGGGTCGGGATTACCTCACTCAAAATGATGTCATCTAGCTCCATACATTTGCCTGCAAAATTCAAGATGTCGTTATTCTTTTCTGCTGTGTAGTACTCCATTGTAAAAATGGACCACATTTTCCTTATCCATTCTTTGGTCGAGGGGCATTTAGGTTGTTTACAGAAAGTTTACACGTGTGTGTGTGCATGTGTGTGTCTGTGTGTGCATGTGTGTGTCTGTCTCTCTCTGTCTCTATCTCTGTCTCTGTCTCTCTCTCTCTCTCTGTGAGTGTGTGTGTGTGTGTGTGTGTTAAGAGGACAACTTGTGAAACTTAGTTCTCTCCTTTTACCAGGTCCTGGGTGTTGAGCTCAGATCATCAGGCATTACCTGATTAGCCAGCAACTTCTATTCCTTAGATTATATCCCTATCTCATGAAAGCAGTCTGAATAGATAGCAGCCTTTAGTAAAAATGGTCTGAAATCAAGCTTTTGATGGGTATTGGGAATCAAACCCAGGTTCTCTGGAACAGCTTACAACAGCCTGTAACGACAGCTCCAGGGGATCCAACTTCCTCTTCTGGCTTCTGCTGGCACCTACCTCTGCCCAGACATAAACATACAAATATTTAAAAATAAACCTGCAAAAAGAAATTTGCAAAAACATAAATCTTAAAAATTCCCCATAATTATTAAAACATCTTCATTCATATTATATTGCTAAATGGATTGTATCTGAATTCAACTATCTACCCTGAATTTTATTTGCATGTAGTGACTAACCTATTTTCAGATGCTGTTTGTAAACTGACCTGCAGGGTTTAAGAAAACTTAGACACTATCCACTTAGTTAATACAGGTTTCAGGTGGCATTTACCAGTTTTTAAGGATAAACCCAGTGAGCAGAATCCATGACCTGCTCACTTTTAAGCGAATTGAGTTGGCCATGCCTCTTTGTGGATGAGTAGTTCCTCTTGGAAGTGCCCTAACATTATCTGCTGAATTTTTAAACTGACTTATTAAAAGCAATGGCTTGAGTGAGAAAAATCATACAATTACAAAGCCGCCCTTCCCACTTAGTATTAAGCTAATAATGTAAGCATGATATTTAACTTTATTAACAATGCCCCCAAGTCAAAGGTTTGGGCTTAAATGAAAGCAACAAAAGGATTGCCTTATTGAAAACATTGTTTAATATTTCTAAAGAAGAATGCAAATCAAAGACCAGAATTAAATCCCAAGAGAAAACTTTATTTTAGCATATTTGAATTTCTTTTGCTTTCCACTTAACCCCGAGGTGTTTTTTTTTCCTTCTCTGTCTCTTTCTTCCTGATAAACTTTTGTCCAACACCCCGCTGTGAGTAGAACAGAAAGGCTGCCACCAGGGGCCCCAGGAACTTGATAAGTGACTCTCACTGAGTCATTATCCCTCTGCTTTTAGAAGCAGCATGAAAAGTCCCCTTTCTGCATCTCCTACTGGGAATTCTGAGCAAAGCATGGGCTCGGTGGCCTTAGAAGGGAAACCAGGATGTTCAGAAGCTATCTGTTTGCATCCTACACGTTGAATGGAAAACATTAGCGCCCCTATAAATTAACAGGGACCTTTCAGGCAGCCAATGCTCTTTCTTACACCCTGTAAGCCAAGACTCAGCCTGGCCTCTTCCACCATTCAAGGAGAGTGGGACCATGAAAACAGCAGCGACTTCCTTAGGCCAGGGATCTGCTGATGGGCAGGGAAAACCTTTGTGTTTAGTTCTTCTTTTTCTTAATCAAAAGAAAGAAGACCAAGAGAGAGAGGGAAAAAAAAGGATTCAAAAGTCAATTTAAATTAAGGATAGGATATTTGGTAATAGTATGCCACTTTCTTCTTCTCTCTTCTCTCCTCCTCCTTCTCCGCTTCCCCCTCCTTCCCTCCCTGTCCTTCTCCCTTCTTTCACCTTTTCTCCCTCAATCTCTAATCAGGAAGCCTGACTTTAACCTTCAGGTGTAGTTTCTGTGTTTATTTGTGGACTTCCTAGGTAATTAACCAATGTAGGAATCAAGCTTTGGATCTGCAGAACATCAATGATTCTGGTAGAATATAACCCCTTTTACAAATCCCATGAACTCTTACTGAGCCTACTCTCTCCCTCTCCATAAGAGATTTGATGCTTTTCCAAGGCCTAATAGTCTTAGATGCATCCATTGCTTGTGAACAAATGGTGTATTTTCTTTTCTTATTTGGTCAAGTTATGAATTCAAAACAGAAACTGGAGGGGGATATATATATTACATATACATAAACAAGTATAATATTTCTATAGTATATGTCATATTTTATAATGATATATGCAGAGATATATATCATGATATATAGCATTATAAAATATGACATATAATATAAAATAGATATAAAGTATATATATCTTCCACCCACTCTTGGCTAATGTATGCAGGAGATTGTTTGCTTTATGAATCTTTAAGACAGTGGCTGGTCCTATTACCTGAGGTGACAGACTGTACAGTTACTTCTGATGTCACCTGTGATGTTGCTTTTTGGTAGCTAATTATTTATGCAGGCTCATACTACGTATTTGTGTAGATATAATGTTTTCCTTTCTTTAGTAAGATGTCATTGGTCTTTTATATTTCTCTTCTCTTTTCCTGAATTTTCTGAGACAGAAATGAAAAATAAAATAGCACTTTGAATAAATCTATTAAATGGCAGGCCTTTGGGCAGGTACTGTTCTTTTTTCAACAAATAGTATTCTTTCTACAGAAACCAGGTTAAACTTGGATTTCCTGAAAAGGAACTGTAATTTTGTGTGGCTCAGAAAGGACAGAATCCATCAAAGATTATTATTTAGGGGGAGAACTTGTGATGTTATCATTTTATTAGGAAATGTAGTATAAGCTTTGTTTTCTGATAGTAATGCTTCTACTAGCTGAAGATGTCCAGGTACCGAGGAAGGTTCCTAACTGCCTCACATGGGCACTCTGTGTTGCACTACCATAAGCAAATGCAGCATCATTGACACCTGAATGATGTTTTCCCCTATCTGTCTCTCACTGCAAAAGTTTCAGCTCAACATCAGTTGTAAATGATATTCTATTGCTTCTACGAAGCAAGTAACTCAGAATTTCATGGCCATATCTAAGCACAGTCAACAGAATGAAAATGGAGGGAACTTTAAATACATCAAACACTGTATGTACAAAAGTCCAGCAAACGTGTAACTTGGTACTCTTGTGGTCCTTAGCATTGCTAGTAAAGCCAAGCTCCACGGTTGAAGATTGAACTTTTGATGACGAACGCTAGTCCCTGCCCACCCAAGGGATGTGGGCCTGAAATAAACCTTTTGTGAAAGTCAAACATTTTTGGTGTTGAAAATCAAATTTATGGTAATTTATCTCATCCTTGTATGTTCACTTTTGTGTCAATGTGTATATTTGTGTGAAAGGATGTATGTGGGCAAACATATAGATGTGTGTGCATGGTGTGCTTGTGGAAGCTGCAGGTCAACCATGGAGGTATCCTCAGGAGCTCCCCTACCTCTCTCTCAAAAAGGTCTTGCACTCACTATATAGACCATGCTCACTTGTAACTCACAAATATCCAGCCTCCCAAGTGCTGGGATTAAAATTTAATTGCCCCTTAACAAGCTTTTCTGAAAACACACCAAAGATTTGGAGTAATGAAAAAATTAAAAAGGTACATAATATCAGAAATAGCTGTTACCTTTATTAAGGGAGATTACATGTTTGCACAAGGCATTTTCATCTCATGGTCATGCAAGTGCTGTGGCTGAGTTTTGGTGAGCTCTGTTGTACTTCACTGTCAATTGCACAAATGAGGAGGCATCTTTCACACACACATTTTTTTTTACTATATATCAAGAACATCATGGCCTCTATCAAGACTATATAATCATATTCTTATTGACACATGATTATGGCCAATATTTTGTAAAATAATTGATGCTCTCTACACAGCAGTTACATTTTATTATCTCCTTTAATAACTCAACAGATCTCCTTCAGAACAGATACTTTATACTGATACAATCGCATGTCGTCTTGCTGCTGTTGAGAGCATGATATGCATTTCTGTAGGGTTTCTGAGGCAGTGAACATAAAGTTATCCCCTGTTGTGTCACTCAAATTCAAAATCAGGTAATCTGAGGTAGGACCCTGCCTTTGCCATGACTTCCATACAGTGACAGGCAAGTTACCCTCAAGTTTCTCAAAGCTGTTGTGAAGAACATGCATTTTTCAAACCTGAATTGCATGAGTCCAAGTGTCTTGGCTGTGAACATGTGAAAGATTTCCAGCATTTATGAAGAAAATATTGTTTCTTCCATAGGGGTGTGGTGAGAAGAGTCTGTGGCTGTGTAACTGGGAACTTGGATTATGAGTCAAGGTTTCTTCCCAAGAGGATGACAAACGTAAAAGTGGCACCAGGCAAGATAAGGAAAAAGCCATGGATAAACATTTTTTTAATGTTGACAGAATGCAAAGAAAAATAGATTTGATATTTTTTTATACACATGCTGCTTTCTGAACAGGTACTTATCAAACTGGGCTCTATTATAAGGATCTCCTGGAGAGCTTAACTGGAATGCAGGAGAGTGGGAGTGATTTCTAAGGACAGCAATGCATCTCGTGGCATGGTTTAGGCTTAAAACATGGGGAAAGAGGTTCTGGGATTCTTCAGTTTGCTGAGGATACGGCTAAAAGTAGAAATGTGGGAATGCATAATAGAGCAAGGATGAAAGACATCTGTTTTCTGTATCTAAGAGAAATCCAAAAGGAACTGAGCTTAAGCTATAGGATAACAAATTTAAATTAGCGACAAGAAAGAATTTCCTGGCCTGGAGGGATGTCGGGCATACAAAAGCTCACTGGACTCTGCATTTCGCATCTTTGAAAAGATGTTTTCATGAAAATGGAATGGTGTAGGTGTGGACCTTCCTGTTTGGTCCAATGGATCAAATAAGTTTTAAATAACATTTCTGTATTTCCCCACGTTGTTGAATGTTGTTGCTCTGATAAGCTAAAGGAGAATACTGTTGAAACTAGGACATCTAACTACTTGCTTGAAAGAGAAAAATATATACCTAGATCTTGGTCAGACTATACGATCTTATACTACAAGTAAATTTTCTAGAAATGTTTCAGAATACAGAACACTATTTTTAAACCTCCTAGAAGACTCCATAGAAAGTCTCTACTTTCTTTTTCGTTCTCTGTGTTTAAATTCTTTTACAGTATGTGAAGGATTGCTGGTTCCTCCTCTGCTAAATCTTGCTGATTTTCCTATGCTCCTTTGTGTGATGCAAGGCCATGCCCTCGAGTTCCAGCCAATAGGATATACATTGACAGTTTTGTCCAGTGCAGAGCCACTTCCAGGCCAATTCTCTTGAAGAGTCAATGCCTACTTCCATGCTATCATCCCGCCTGCAGCCAGACTGTAAAGAGGCATCAGGATATGGTTGAAGTTGTCAAAATTCTCAAGTTATAATGTGGATAGTCATTGACTAACCAGGGACATCAGGAACCAACATGTAGGCAACTTGTAGTAGGAGGCACGTGGACTGTGTCCTTTCGCCCGGCTCCCGGCCGCCGAAATAATTACACAGAAACTGTATTTATTTAATTACTGTCTGGCCCATTAGTTTTAGTCTCTTATTGGCTAACTCTCACATCTTGATTAACCCATTTTTATTACTGTGTATCACCACTTGACTGTGGTTTACCGGCATGAGTTTAAGCAGCGTCTGTCTTGGCCAGGAGAATCATGGCGTCTGCCACAATGCCTTTTTCCCCCCAGTATTTTGTTTTGTGTACCCTGCCCACCTAAGTGCTGCCCTATCAAAAGGCCAAGGCAGTCTCTTTATTTAACCAATGAAAACAACAAAAATACAAAAGGACCTCCTATACCAGCAACTGAGAAAGACAGTACTATTCTGATTGAATCCTCCTTCTACTATCTGCTTTTTACTTTCTTTTTTCTTTTTTGGCTTTCAGAATGAGCTTATTGACTTTTGAGGCCATACAGAGTCAGACTAGGATTTGGTTCTTCATTCTAAGGGATTTTCATTATGCAAGATTCACACCAGACAAAATTTATTGAGGACACGCTTTATTGAATGCATGTACCAAGACATGTATATAGTAAAAGTATATAGTAAATGAATTATATCGTGCAACCTTTAAACTTTAATGGCTGGCCTCTTTCTGAGGTAGCTTTGAATATAAATACATTTACTAACAGCATGCACCTCATGAACAACAGAACCAGAATGCCTGGGTGGGTCTAAGTCAAAAGCTTGAAGTATCTGAAATCTTAACTTTTTGTAAGCTCCTAATTGATCCTGCTGCAGTTTTGTGGATGCTGGGAGGAACTTGAGATTCCTGGGTCAGAAATTTAAGAGTGCTATATTCATCAAAAAAGTCATAGTCTCAGTATTTTCCTGAACCTCAGTTCTTTCGTATGATGTGCAGAAGACCACAGGTCACCCCCGCACTTGTGAGCATCCCTCTATAAAGCAAACCACGAGCTCCCTTGGCAAGCAGTATGATGGCAACTTCCTTGCTCTGTAGTGTCACTTTCCCATCACTGGGACAGAACGCCTGAAACAAACAATGTCATCAAGAAGGATTTATTTTGTTTTCTGGGTTCAGTGTTTGCTGGCTGGCTTCACTGTTAGGCAGAGCACCTTGGCGGGAAGGAGTGGTGGAACGTTGCTGCTCCTGAACTCACGAAAGCCAAGAAGCCAAGAGTAAAAGCAAACTGATGTCAGCTCCCTTCTTGCTTCTTCTAGTCTTGTTCTATTTGGACCATAGATCTGTGGGATGGTACTCTCCAGACTCAGGGCAGGTTTTAAGTACTCCCCCTCCTGCTTCTGAAACACATACCAATTGTCTCTGGTGACAACACCCTCACAGATACACCCAGGAATGTACTTTACAAATCTAGTCTCACTTTTAAAAAGCATCTGTGTCTCTCTCTCTGTCTCTCCGTCCCCCATCATGTGTGTGTGTGTGTGTGTCTGTGTGTCTGTGTGTAGGTAGGTAGGTGTGTGCATATGAGTTCCTTGGAATCAAGAGACATCCAATGCTCTGAAGCTTGAGTCACAAGTGGCTGTGAGCTGAGCTGCCTGGCATGAGTGCTGGGAACTAAATTCTGGTCCTTTGTAAGAGCATATGAGCTGTTAACTTCTGACCCGTGTCTCCATCCCCCACTACCTCATCCTTGATTCATTTGACTATCAAAATGAACCATCATGCCTTCCGAGGTTGGTCGCTGCTGAAACACCCTTGAACAGATCAGAACAAAGTTCGTGTTCTAGGGTGTTGTCTCCTGACATACTTTGACTGGGCAGCTCCTATCATCAACCACCACATCTACCACTGGCTTGGGAGCCTGCAGCTGGTAGGGAGATCTGATGTTGAAAGGGAGCTCTTTCCATAATATAATTTCTTGCTGTTGAAATGTCATCAGTAGTCAGCCCATTGCCTCCTAAGTGAAGTGCATATGGGGGCTGCAGATGTATAATTGAGGATGATTTTCTAATTCTTCTCTTGTCTTTAGGCATTTCTCTCCCTGACTTAGAAACTTACTTGAAGGAATGTTGGAAGAGAAAAGAGACTAAGCATGGTTTGAAGGGTACAGGGTCTCTAGGCTCTACAATCGTGAGCGTCAGTCTTTCCAGGTGCTTGCTAATAATGTCACTTGGGTCTGCCTGCTCACAATATGTAAAGACAGACTAGCTAGCAAGTCAAAAGAGTAGAGCCTTTAGCATTTGGTCTCCTGAATGTGAACAAAGTGCACTTCCTTGAGGGTGTGTTTGGATTAGTTGTGCCTCTGTGTCTGGGGGTTTGTTTGCTCTCAGGCAAGGGTGAAGCTAGTCCCCAGCAAATAAGAAGTTCTCCGTTACCATTAACCACCGGTGCAGTTAAAAACGGAGCTGCAGCATGGTTTAAAAAAAAAAAGTAAAAAGTGATACTGAATGGCAATTCTAATACCAATGAATCCCACAAGGAATACCACGTTGAAATAAGACTGAGTGTAAGATGGAGTTTAGCATGGGCAAGGTGCACTTTTATTATTTAAATGTAAAGCAATTCTGTTTGTGATGTTAATGGTGAACATTGAAACTCAAAGCCTTCCTGTCCTGTCCGCAGGTTCCCTTTCCCTCCTCCCTCTTCTCTTCCCCCTCAAACACTTAAGATCCTGCTAAGTCCCCTGCTGTCCCATCCTAAGACCTTCTTAAAGGACTTTCCCATCAAAGAACAGCTTCCCATTAAGGAGGGAAATGGCGACCAATGCCCTCACTTTTATTCCTCTGAGTTAACTGTATGGCATTCCTACAGGGCAAACACAAACATGACAGGATTCTGCATCTATCAATTCTTTATTATCAGCATTGAAAACTGTACCCCACTTATTCCCTCATCGTTTTTCACATATGTGTGCAAATGTCAGATTTCTTAAAAGAATACTATTTTTTTCATTGGGAAATTTTCTCGGTTCTGCCTACAGCAGTTTCCATGGCAGAGTGGCTGTCAGTAATCTGGAATGGTTTATAATGACTGTTCGCCTTCACTTGGGGCAGGCCCAAGAATTAGCTTGCCTGGTAACCAAATCCCCTCTCTCCCACAGAGAATGTGATTACACCAGGTAAAGTTCAGGGGCTTGCAGAGGAGGGCAGTGATGTGGGTCGGAGATCTGCTGTGATTGCAGCACCATGCATACAGCCTGGGCCTTGAAGATAAATTAAGATCCCCCCACCTCAGCTTTGAGCAGTGTCCATCTTCCATGCTTTTTAAATACAATAGCCACACACTGAACTTTTCTCTCCATGTTGTAAAGCAGTTTTCTGCGTCTTGAGAAGCATTCCAACTCCCTGCTTATGCAAGGGGGTGAGTTGGAGGCAAAGAGCTCTCAAGTCCAAGGGCACCGGGCACATCTCTGCAGTGCAGAATCAGGGAACCAGTGAAGTACAAGTTCCCCAAGGCCCTGTCTTGATAAACTGATGATAATTACTTTGTTTTTTTTCCCCTGATCATGAAAAAAACAAAGGTAATAGATCTAACTAATAAAAGCAAACTAATAAAATCATTTGATCATTTTGATTCACTGCACTTCCCGGTTGTAAGCCTCCCTGTTGGCTCACAAATTGTTGCTGTCATATCTTCTTACATTTGTTTCTTTTTGGATATGATTTAATGTCTCCTCCTCTCTCCCTTTGTTACTGTCCATCATCTCACTTCTACTTTCCAGAGAACAGAGGAATGATCAATGACCAGGACCTAAAACAAGTTATCTAGCAGATAGTATTGATGAGGGTTTTTGGTTTGTTTGTTTGCTTGTTTGTTTAAGGTTATGGATTATACATTACCTGATACACTTTGATAAGGCATTTGGGATGCGACTGCAGCTTGATCCGTTATGAATCACAGACTATAGTAGAAGATGGAAGGGAAATGGCTTTCTTGACTTCTGAGATAATCAGAGAGGCTTATTTCTAACTCAGAATTGGATTAGTGCTTTCCTGCTTTCAGGTTAGACCAGTTCTTCATTTCACAAAGACCACTTTGCAGGTAGTGGGCAGGGGACATGGAATACAGTGAGACTGCCTGTTTCCTGTAATAATAGTGCTAACTATTCTATCATCATTCTGAAGCACCTTGTGATATATGTATGTATTTTCCTCATAATATCTCCTTCTTGTCAACTTTGTGAAATTGGGTATATATCTAAAGCTTACTTCCTTGTTCTCACTCTTAATCCCCCCTCTCTCTTTTACTTTTATCTGCATTTATTTTATGCTGAATTTATTTCCATGCCAAAGGTTTTTGTTTCTTCAGTTTCTTCTGGGATATTGTTTCCCCCTGCGCACCTTCCTCCTCCTTTGGCTTTGAAACAATTTGTTCCTTTTAAGTGAGGACCATCTCAGAGTGGCGGGGGAGCGCATGTATGGATTAATCCATCTGGTCATTAGCTCTCTACAGTCCTCGGCACAGCTTGGGTGCTTCACTCACCTGGATATATTCAATGACTAGAGAATCTACAGCTAAACCCTTCAATTCAGCATTACTGTCTGCATCTTTAAGCATAGGTAGCAAAAATTTAGCACTCTTTTCAGGCCACTGGCTCCATGTCTAGCCCCAGAGTCTGGCCTGGGTGGACCTGGACTCCACCAACATACCAGCAGAAGGGCACACATGGCTTCTTTAAAGAAACATCTTTCAGATATGTATATTCTTGATGGTCTGGGCGCTTTCAGCACAGGTGTTCTTAAAGTGAATGTGAAGATTTGAACCTCTTGACTTGCAGGATTTTGTAGGGCTGTCTGGATCAAGAGCATCAAGATGGTCAAACCATCTTCACAGGTCACCTCAGTCTATTTACAGGAAAAGCATCTCCTTCCTTCCTTCCTTCCTTCCTTCCTTCCTTCCTTCCTTCCTTCCTTCCTTCCTTCCTTCCTTCCTTCTTTCCTGTTTTTATTTCTTTCCGGTCTAGCCTCCGAGCTCATAGTCCACCTGCCTCTACCTCCCAAGAGCTGAGATTACAGGTTTATGTTACCATACCAGGCAGTTTTTCTCATAACTGCTCATAGACTGCTGGGCAAAATACATCATCCTGTACCAACCCAAGGTAGATAATGTCAATTTGAGTGGTTCTTATTTGCCTGGCTCTTTGCCAAATGTCATGAAAAACTATGGTCACGTACCATTTCATTAAATTTCCATAGCTTGAAAGTGGCTGCTCTGTGACTCACAGATACAGAGAAGGAAATAGAAAATCAAAGACAGGAATTCTAACATTGCAGAGACTTGGTCTCTTAGCATAGTGAGGAAGACGGTGAGGATTCTGGATTTCAGAGGCCATGAACAAATAGTCAGTGTAGCCACACTTGAGCAACCTCAAGTGTATTATCAACCAGTTCAGCTTGTACTTGGGCTGTGGATTTACACACCATCCCTCCTTATTAAAAAAAATTACCATTCATTTTGGAGTAGGAGATGATATTTTTAGTTCTTCCAGGAATCATCAGTTTTTATACTTGAACTTTTTTTTTAACCTCTTAAAAGATTTTACCTCTACTAATTTGGAAACCAACTTGGCATATAGAGAGATGGCCACAACCCAAGCAACATTCATTGCTATATACTCTCCCTTGCTGTTGTTGCCATTGTTCTAAAGCAGTGAAGAGACACCATGACCACGGCAACTCTTACAAAGGAAAACATTTAGCTGGGGTTGGCTTATAGTTTCAGAGGTTAAGTCCGTTATCAATGAGGATGGAAGTGTGGCAGCAGGTACGCAGATATGAGAGTTCTACATCTGGATTAGCAGGCAGAAGGAAGAGAAAGAGACAATGGGCCTGGCTTGAACAGTTGAAACCACAAAGTCCACCACCCAGTAGCATATTTTCTCCAACAAGGCCAATCTTCTAACTCCTAATCCCTCTAATGACTAAACTTTCAAATCTATTAGCCTAACGGGGGAGGTGTTCTTATTTAATCCACCACTTTCCACTCCCTGGCCCCTATATGTTTGTACCCTATACCATAATGCAAAAAATTTATTCAGTCCAACTTCAAAAGTCCCCATAGTCTATAACAGTCTCAACACTGTTTAAAAGTCCAAAGTTCAAAGTCTCTTCTGAGACACACGACAATCTCCTAGCTATAATCTTTATAAAACCAGAATCAAAAAGCAGATCACATACTTCCAACACACAATAGCACAGGATATATATTACCATTCCAAAAGGGAGGAAAGGGAGCGTAGTGAGGAAATACTGGCACAAAGCAAGATCTAAAACTGGCAGTGAAAACTCCAAATTCTGCCTCTCCATGTCTGACATCAAAGTACTCTTCAGATCTTCAACTCCTTTCAGGTTGTTGACTACAAGACACTCCTTTCTCTTAGGCTTCACTCTCTGTTGGCAGCTCTTCTTGAGGGGTATACCAGGACTCTGGCATCTCCAAAATCATGGGGTCTCCAATGAAATCCAGGCTTCATTTGCACAATTTCACAGAATGGCTTCCCTGGGCGTCCACTAAGGGACACTTCTGACGCTCACCTGGCCTCAGCGGCTTTCCTTAGTCATGGAGGGAGATTCTGAAACCCTTTTCTTGTGTATTTGGCTCTAATGTCAGAACTTCATAGCTGAAGCTTCCAAGATCTTTTGCTTGCTGGGCACCTTGTTCAAGTACATTTTCATCAGCTTCCTGTTTTCAATGATTTCCTCCACTGCCTAAGCTCGACTGTCCTGGAACTCACTCTGTAGACCAGTTTGGTCTTAAACTCAGGGACCATTGGCCTCTGCCTTCTGAGGGTTAAGCTTAAAGGCATGTGTCATCTTGCTTGCCCCAAAACTTTTTAAATTCCTTTTCATAGCAAGTTGGAAGCTTAGCTGGGTGGGATCTTGCCATGAGTTCACCGTTCCCATTACTCCATTTAGATTCAAGCTTTTATTTAATCTGTTTATCTTCCTGAGCATGGGACTTAGCTCTATTACTCTTCCTGGAGCCCCGTTTCCCCTCAAACTGTACATTTTGTATTTTTCCTTGCTCAGTTTGTTCCTTTTCATTATTTATCTGCATAAGACTAGCCACTAATAACCATGAGACAGTCAATGCCAGATTGTTTTGAAATCTCCTTAGTCATTGCCATTAATCTCCAATTTAGCCTGAGTGAGAATTTTCAGACAAGGGCAAAAATCAGCCACATTCTTCTCCAAAATATCCCAAGAATGATCTCTAGTCTAATTACTAATATTCTCCTCTGAAATCTATGAGCTGGGTTGTCATAATCAACATTGCTCTCAACACCTTTGTCTTCTCTGGCCCTATTAGTATGACCCATTGAGCCCAGCTTAAAGTGTTCAGCTATTTTACTAATCCAAAGTCCATATTCCACCAACAAAAAGCATTGTTATGCCTGGCACAGCAATGTTCCAGACCCTAGTACTAACTTCTGTCTTAGTCAATGGTCTATTGCTTTGAAGAGATACCACGACACTGCCAACAATAAAAGAAAACATTTACTTAGGATTGGCTTACAGTTTCAGATGTTTAGTCCATTATCAGCATGGAGGGAAGCATGGCAGACATGGTGCTGCATAGGTAGCTGAAAGCTGAGAGTTCTACATCTGGATTGGCAGATAGCAGCAGAGAGAGAGAGAGAGAGAGAGAGAGAGAGAGAGAGAGAGAGAGAGAGATTGGGCTTAGCTTGAGTATTTGAAACCTAAAAGCCCATGCCCGGTGACACATTTCCTCCAACTAGGCTATATACCCTTAAGCTCTGTTAGACAGTGTCCCTCCCTATTAACCAAGCATGAGCCTGTGGACGTGATTCTTATTCAAGCCACCACACTAGCTTACTATAGCCTCTAGTTGAGTTACTCATCCACTCTTCCCTTAGTTTAATGAAGATTATTTTATAACTCCCTCCAGGGAGTTAGGAAATTGACCCACAAGCACCTAGAAACAGCATCTTTGGCACAGGAAACCCCCATACCACTAATTATTTCATCACTGGTCTAAACACCTTGTGATATATGTTGCTCAAATATTTTTTCCATATTATCACCTTGCCAACTTTGTGAAATTTGACGTATGTGTAAAGCTTTCATAAATCAGTAACTGAAAGGCAAACTTCCTAGGGGTAAAAACATTGAAAACACCTGTGGAACAAGAAGTGAGCACAGGGTAATATGGGGTGAAGCTCCGAGATGAATTTCTTTCCCAGCACTGAGTTTGATCCCTAAGCAAATTAAACAACCCTCAAAATAGGTAGACAGTTAACAGCAAATAGGCAAAAAGTTTAAAGCACTATTAACATTTATATATAGAAATACCCCCAAATGTTTTTAAAAAATTTTAGCTTCTTCTTATCTAGTATTCCAGGGTTCATATAGTAGGAGAAAACAAACATCTGTGTTACACTTAGCACTGATTGTTCAGTCTCACCCTCCATTGGGGTCCATCTTTCAACAGTGAAGTAGGGAAGGCATTTTTATCTTTGAGGCCATGCAGAGAAGCAGAAGTCTGACTAGATGGTCCTACTGCCCAGTCTGACCATTGATATGGGACACTCTGTCATCACTCAAACCATTGCTGGCTATATTAGGAACCCTAGAACAGAGGCCTTATGGTACCTGCTTAACTACAACCTAGGCTTCTACCCTGGGAGACTAGATTGAACTAGGGAGCCACAGTTGAAGGATGGCTCCTATATCACTGTTAGGTGTATTATATGAATGACAGGCAAACACCATAGAGCTGGTAAGACAAATGCGCTCAAAAGAAAATAGTAAGATTTGTCCTCTGCTGAAAGAGAAAGTGCCATTGCTTTCCAATCTGAAGTAAGAGCTTCTTTTTAATTTTCTTTTCTTGGAAGAATAACTATGTAATTAAAAGCATAGAACTATTCCTATTGTTTTATAAGCTATCTATTTGCATATATAATTTTAATATTTGGGTCATCTAGTATGTGAATAATCAAATCTTCATAGGTATTTTGACCAGGCTAAGATACAAGAAAACAATAAGAACAACTGCAACACCCCCAAAACCCCAAAGAAACTTTGGGAAATATCTCCCCAAGAAAAATAAAGAAAAAAAAAGAGAAAAACAAATTACTATCTAAAAGCATGCAACTTCAGTTCTCTGAGAGGAATAACCATACTGACTTGTACCTTGGTACTGTTCTGTGGGAACTAAAACTGGTTCCTACCACCCTACTGTACACATGGTCTATGTCACTAAACCTGTGGTTGCCAATGAAGAAAATTACGCAGGTTGAAATGTACATGACAATGAAGAACACTATGACATTGGTGTTCTTCCCCAATATTTCTGACATATTCAGGATAATTGAATGTATTCTATCAATAACTATAGAAGATTGATACTGGACAGCTCAGAAGGCTGCCTATTCCCAGTTCTCTATTGGTACTGGCACACACTGCTGGCAAAAGACTCCTTTCAGTCACATGGATCTGCCAGAGAGGAACTGATAAAGATTCTTTATTTTCTTACAACCTCTCTGGTCATGTAAAAAGCTATTTAGATGAACACATGAATGTGGGTATGGTACACTCAGAAAGGGTTGGCTCTCATCAGCACCAGTTGGTTTCTAGATGCTTTTGGTCTTGAGCTCGTGATAGCAAGGGTGGTGTTGAGCAAACTATTTGGGGGATGGCACATTAAAACACACTCTGCTATATTAGCAGCTCAGAGAACATGGAAGTTGCTGAGATAACCCAGTAGCATACCTCTGAATTGGTATTAATGTATGGTAGTGTGCACATTTAAGTTAAACATAAAAAGACCCACCCCCAACTCACTATAGTGGCAAGCTCACTATAACCAGCATTTTCACTGACAGAGACACAGACAAATGCCAGCACCAAACAACCAAGGAAATCTACCCAAATCCTTCATGATCTGTAACTGCTAAAGCAATGCTCAGAAAATAACTGCTAAGGCAAGAGATGTGTCTTGAAAAGGAACTGCTCTTCAGGGAGCTAATCTCCTTCATCTAGAAGACCATACTCAGTGGCGTCACGCCTTGCCCAAAAAATCTTTATAACTTTAAAGCATTAGAATATCTTTGGGATAGTGAATACTCAACAAACTTTAGAGATAGAAGGGAAGTTTGGCAAGAGACTTTCCATTTTGTTTGGTGAGATTTGTAAAATAAGGCAAGGGAAAGTGGATAAAGAAAACATCTTCATTCAATAACACAAGCAGAGAAACACAAACTATACAAAAGAGACAAGTGCTGAATGGGATAAAAAGTTCATTAATAAAATTTCTCATGTCTTGATAACAAAATTTATCATGAAAATTGCATCAATTAAAGATATGAGTGGATCTGTTTGTCCTCCTTTTTACTTTTTTTAATTGATTTTATTGAGCTATACATTTTTCTCTGCTCCCCTCCCTTCCTCTCCCCCTCCCCTTCAACCCTCTTCCATGGTTCCCATTCTCCCAGTTTACTCAGATCTTGTCTTTTTCTACTTCCCATGTAGATTAGATCTATGTATGTCTCTCTTAGGGTCCTCATTGTTGTCTAGGTTCTCTGGGATTGTGAATTGTATGCTGTTTTTTTTTGCTTATATTTAAAAGTCACTTATGAATGAATACACATAGTTACCTCATTCAGTATGATATTTTCTAACTCCATTCATTTGCCCACAAATTTCAAGATGGAATACAACACAGCAGAAAAAATATAATGACATCTTGTCCTCTATTTAGAGTTAATTTTTTCTCAACCTTCATTCCCTCGGATTTGCAAAATAAGGGAGGCCTTTGTTATGGACATTATAGTAATAATATGGCAAAGCTGAGCTGTCCATCTTGATGTCATGCCTAGCAAACACCCAAAGAAGGAACCGTGAATGGTGAGATTAATTTCCTCTCATCACATTTAATCTTTGTCGTGTGTGTAAAATCTTTGTTCCCCACCAGTAGGATTCTGCCATGCCAAGGAAGTGTGGCCAATCAGAATGCCAAGGTTGTCTGGAATGTGATGTGGGTATCATTCATCCCTGGCGAGCAGTGAGAGCCATGGCTGTGTCACCTCCGTGCCAAGTCAGAAAGAAGTGGAGAAAAGGGGCATAGCTTCCTCAGGGGAACAGGAAACCAAAGAAAACACAAAGACAATGCGGGGACCAGGACATTTAATTCCAAATAAATGAATAAACAACAAAACTAGTTTTTCAGTGGGGGCGTTTTGTTCAGGTATTTATTTGATAGTGTGCTTTATATCAAGCTGGGTTTTCACTATTCTGAAAGGAGCAAAATGCAGTCCATGATGAATATAAGCTTGCACCTGAATTTTCTTAAGAGAGTCCTGGTCTTGGATTCAGCTTCAAGGTTAAGTTTTAAGCTTTCTTCCTCTTTTTTTTCCTTTCTTCCTTCCTTCTTTCCTTTTTTCTTCAGTCTCCTAGCTATGTGATCTTGGCAAAGTTATTTTAACCTGCTGGAATCTCATCTTTTTTTTTTTGTAACAATGGGCAGGATGGGATGCATTCAACAAGATTAGTGTAAAGATTTGTTGCTAAAAAAGTCATCCAGTACTGCCTATTTTTTTTTTAAGATTTATTTATTGTGTATACAGTATTCTGCCTGCAAGCATGCCTTCAGGCCAGAAGAGGGCACCAGATCTCATTACAGATGGTTGTGAGCCACCATGTGGTTGCTGGGAATTGAACTCAGCACCTTTAGAAGAGCAGGCAGTGCTCTTAACCACTGAGCCATCTCTCCAGCCCCCAGTACTACCTATTATACATTTCATAAAATTATTATTATTATTTTCATTATCATTTAGTGTATTGTGAGTGTGTGTATTCTGTGCCAAAATATGAGAGTTGGTTCTTCTGTTCCAGGCTGTGTGTCTCAGGGACTGAAGTCAGGTATTTAAACTTGGAGGCAATTACCTTTACTCACCAAGCCATCTTGATCGCTCTCACCTACCATAGTTGCCAGAAAAATATTAGTTTCTCTTCTAACAAAGAAATTAGATATTTAGGAGAAACCACCCTGGGGAAAGACAACTGATGTTTACACACGTTTTTATAGTTTCAGCAATATGTGATGCTGTGTGGCCAGATTGTATAACCAGGGTCTTGTACATATTTCTATCTGCAAGGATGTTTTGGGTAGCTTTGTTCTCAGGGGAGGAAAACTCAAAATTATCTACATGCTCAGCATGGATTTTAAAATCAGATTCTAGTGAATTTATTCAATGGAATGCTAATCAACCATTCACATTATCTTAACACACCCCAATACACATGTAAAACCCTGGAGACAGGCTGCT
Source organism: Ondatra zibethicus (assembly GCA_004026605.1). Lineage (NCBI taxonomy): Eukaryota > Metazoa > Chordata > Mammalia > Rodentia > Cricetidae > Ondatra > Ondatra zibethicus. Next base: position 141,157 of record PVIU01002137.1, on the reverse strand, counting down.
GGAACTCACTGGCTATCCATCCAGCAAAGCCAAATTGTTGATCTCCAGGTTCAACAAGAAACCCTCCTTAAAAAAAATAATGTGGAGATGATTGAGGAAGGCAACTGACATTGTTCCCTGACTTGCAGAAGCATGGGCACACACACAGGCATCTACATCCCTCCCATCCACACAGTGTGTACCCTGCTACACACAAGATAAAATTAAAAAATATATCAAATACATAGGATGTGGAATCTATAAAGGCTTAATATAGCATTTATAATGTAGTTTTAAACATTATGAAATGCTGTAGGACAACAGCATTCTCTCTGTTTTTCAGCCTCTTTTTATACTAATCAGATCACACAACTAAAAACAAAGAACCAGCTATGCATTTGTTTAAAATTGATTCTGTTAATAGCTTATAATAGGCCTTTGTTGTAAGGAAAACAATCCATTAGCCCCACTAGAATTGTGGGTAATTTGGAGAAATGAGGGAATCAGATTCCGTTATGCATGAAAGATGGGAAATCTGTTTGAGCCTGGAGTGAGCTGATACTTAGCACTATTTGTTGATGTCATAGGGCTCAGAGGATGGATGCTTTAGCCTTCTCCTTTAAGGTGGTTGAATCATCTAAAAGTAGTTTTATTTATACTATGTATATGATTGTTCTGCATGTGCTTGTACCATGTGTGTGCCCAATACCCATGGAGTGCAGAAGAGAGAATAATAACCCCTGGAACCGGATTTTCAAACAGTTATGAGCCACCATGTGGGTGCTGGGAATTGAACTAAGGTCCTCTGTAAGAGCAATAAATGCTTCTAACTACTGAGCTGACTCTCTAATCCAAATCACATGTCTTACAAATCTTTTCTTTAGGGCCTGGCAAGATCAATCAGTGAATAACTAATTCACTGCGTGAGAACCTACATTTGGATCTCCAGTCTAGGAAGAGAAGTCCCACCTACTGGTGTCACCTATAAATATATAACCTAGTTCCAGGGAAATAGACATGTGGATCCTGGGGCCTCACTGACCTGTCAAGATGAAATGGCAAGCTTCAGGCCCATTGAGAGAAACTATTTGAAAATAAAACGGATAATAGCGGGAGAGGAAGATACCTTATGTTTACCTCTGGCCTCCACAAACACACACATTCCAGATCTGTATATAAACATATAACCTACCCTTATATAAACATATAACCTACACAGCTACTTACTCTTTCTCTCTCTCCATTCCTCTTTCCAACCCTCATATTTCCCCTAAAATTCCTCACAACTTGTTTTTGTAAAATTACTTGCAATGATCATCTTACTTTAATTATGTGTATTTTTGTGTGGGGATGCGTGCAATGAGCACATTGTGCACAGAGGCCCGAGGAGGGAGTCAGATCCCTTGGAGTTAAGAGTTACAAATGGTTGTGAATTCCTGCTTTGCGTGTTGGAAACATAATTATGGTCCTTTGGAACACTGTGCTCACTCTTAACCCATGAACATCTCTGTAGCCCCTGCAAAATAATTTCTTTTAGTGATATGTTCATTAGGAAGAGGGAAAACAGATGGAACTCTCGGAATGTAGAATATTGAAGTAGTCCACAAGAGAGACTAAGGAATGTAGAATATAGAATGTTCTTATTAGATTTGATGTAGGTGCAAAGGCAGATCTCACGAGACTCACTCTTGTAGACTCTACTCCACTTAGTTGCCATAGATGTACTGAGATCAGGTGGCGCCTTGACCAGGAATTAAATCTTAACATTTGTGAAATTTTATATATGCTGACTATACACTGATATGGACTTAATAAATTATCTTTATTATAATTCAGAGTTTACTTATTTTTCATCTTATAAGCAATATAGTGATGTTTGAGAAAAATTAGAAACTTAATATAGTAGAAGGAAGAGAAAATTGAAGAGACTCTTCATGGACAGAAAAACTCTACTGACATTTTGACATGCTCCTTTCATCTCTCACTCATCCTTTAAATATAGATGAATGCAAGCATTTATCAGACTTATATAATTTCAGACAATATATACTACCATATAAATCTTCAATTCCCACCGTTTACCTCTACTTCATAGGTGTGTAGGATGTGTGTGTCTGTTCATGTGTGCAAGTGCCAGAATATGTTTGGAGGTCAGTGGACAACTCTGAGTGTCCATCCTCACTTTCCATCTTGTTTGAGACAAGGTCTCTTACTGTTTGTGGATGTGTTCCCCAGCTAGCTGGTCCAGGAACTTCTGGAGAGCCTCCATTTGATCACTGCAGCACGTGGGTTACAGATGCTTGCCACCACATCCAGCTTTAGGTGCATTCTGAGGATCTGAACTTAGGTCCTCATGCACGCATGAAAAGCACTGTACCCACTGAACCATCTTCCCAGGCACTATAATAACTTTTTATAGCTACAAAATATTGTATCCTACAGTTTATGACATTTTATGACACCATCTCATACTCTTGAAAACTTAAACACATAATTTTTCTACTGAACATTTTAATTGTGCACAATGTGCCAGTTCTAAATAAATTATAAGTTACCTGCCTATTTATTACTGTTTGATGTTTTGTTGAACATTTTACTATCATATTTAATCTTCTAATGAACATATTTTGCCCAGATGGTTGTCTATTATTTGTTATTCTAAATTTTTATGTGCATCTGAGTTTGATTAACCATCTCTCCAGGCACACACTTTCAGCGTAGTGTGAATGACATGGGAGATGGAAGAACCTTTTTGGAGTATACTTGGAATAGAATGTTTGGCTTCTTCATCCACAGGGGTCCATGGGGTATGTGCTTGTGCTCTAGCATTCTATGTGGTCAGCTACTTCCTCTGTGATCTACCAACACTGTTCTGGCTAGAGTGGCCATTCACCTCTGTTCTGTAGATGCTCACAATGAACCTTCATGTGCTCCCCTGATGTCTTCATGAACAGCGACATGATGCATTAATGTCACCATTCTGTTCAAGTTCCTTCCCTCCTCATGCTTTTGAGGCAGCTTTCTTGACTCTGAACTCATAGGTCCTCAGAACCTAGATGGACTCATTTGCCTCCAGCTTTAAATTTTATCTATTTCTTAACAAGTTGCCAAGTTTATTTCTCCACCCATCTCTCTCTAGTCTCCACGCTTGCCGGCATGCTGTCCATGTGAACTCAGCACTTGGATATCTAGCAGACACCTCAAACTTGGCGCTTGCGGAGTTGAACTGCTCATTTCAAGTTTCTCTCCAGCAAGGCCTCTGAGAGTGTTCTCCTTGCTCTTCAAAGGAAGCTGCATTCATCCTTCTAGATCGCTGCTGAGACTCTTGGAGACTGCATCAGAGAGAGGTTATAGTCTAGGTTCTGTGTAGGGTTGAGTTACTGTTGTCCAGGCACATGTGAGTCACAGTGCAGCTTACGTTTTAGTGAAGTTCATCATTCTACCTGCAAATTCTGCTGACTCTGCCTTCTTAATATCCGAGTGCAGCCACTGTCCGTAAGTGAAACCAGTATCCCCTTTCTGTAGGACAGGTCTTCTACTCTCCTTCTTTTGTCTCAGTAAGGTTTCTTGTCAACACATCCACCAGGGCAAACCTCTTACTAGATTATGCTCCTCTTCGGTTTAAACCCCCATTTCCAATGCCAAGATCAAATGTAAAGTCTTTTCTCTAAATTAGATGTTTCATAGAAACACAATTTGAATAAAGGGTCAATGAAAATACGAGTTTCCTCTTCAGAGGTTGGTATACATAAACACCCAAATGGAGATCTCACATGGAGATCAAACTCATCTGTAAACTACTCCCTTGATATTCTGAACACTTGATTGACACGTAGTCTAGAAATAGTCATGAACTCCCTGGGAAGAGTGGAAGATGCCAGGAGAGGACACTGATTTTGCATAAAAGCTTCTCTTTTGGCTCTGCTAATTAGGTGTTTAGATGTGTGTACAATGAGAGTTGGGGGTGTGTGACACAGTGTGCCTACAAATTTCAGAGAGCAGCCTCCGGTGTCTGTCCTCCCTTTAGCCTTGTCTGCAGCATGCTCTTCTGTTCTTGAGGGTTGTGTACTACAAGCCCCCTCATCCCAGAGCTACTGAGCTTTCCTGGATTCTCCAACTTCAGTCTCCCATCTCTCTGCAAGTGTGCAAAGACTACAAATGTGTGGCAGTACATCTGGCTTTGCGTGGGCTCTGGGAATTCAATATGTGTGGCCTCATGCTAATGCGACCAGTACTTTATCCACTGAGTCAAGGCCCCTGTATCACTGTCCCGTCCTCTTTTATGTAGCACTGGGACACTGCAAAATCAGATTCCCATACTGAGATTCAATGCATCCATATAAGACACATGAGTCATTTGAAACATATGTATCTACTGTCCAGTAGTTTTGGGTCCTAGTACTTCTGCACCCACCTCATTAGTTATCTTTAACAGAAATCAGTTGACCAAGCTTGGCAAGGTACCCAGACTTTAATTTGTAAGTGGAAACAAGGGAAAAAAATCAATTCTTTTTGGTTTACATGTGTGAAATTAAAGCTTCTCTACCACTTTTAAAGATAGAAACACTCACTACTACCTTCCTGCGCGCCAGTTGACCAGCAGCAGCTTTTGCCTGGCAGTGTTCTGTATTAGCATTAGTTGCTTATTCAGTGGCTGGCTTTCTGAGGGCCATGTGCTGCTCACATTTAAAAAAAAATGGGAGTAATTATTTTAGTTTATGAGAGCGATGGGAGCTACCATCCACTAAAAATAGAAAATATTTGAAATTAGCCATAGGCAGATTACAGCAGGGACAAGCCTATGAGCATTTCCTTTGACTGGCCTGCTACTGACCTGCTTCTGAAGGGGACAGGCTATTTACTGGAATGCTTGACGTATTGAGAGACTGCTTCGGTAATCTTGCTCCATGTCTCTTAAACTCAAAATGCCAATTGAGGGCTAAGTCTGATGCTGTGTTTTGGTTCTGGAGACAAACCTATTAGAACCAGAGCTGAGAGTAGAAAATGCATTATTTTGAGGCTTCTTGTTAAATCTGAGCCATAACCTTTAGACAGGGTAGAAATTTTTGTGGTATTTAATTACACTTATGTTTCTTTGAACTTTAAGCTTTCTGTGTGCAAAGTTAGTATCAACTTATATCTTTACTGCTGAAGAATTTTCTAAATTAGCTAGTGCTATATGTAATTACTACCAAAAATACATACATTCATTTCTTCGAAAATATCCAACCCAAAATATCTTATCCATCTTTGGAGAAGAGATAGGAAGAAACACACACACACACACACACCCTCACACACAGATATACACACACAACCACAGACATACACACAGACACACACATACTCACACACATATGTATAGACATACACACAGGACACACATACACATGTGCACAGACATACACATACAAAGACACACACACATAGAACACATACACACACACACACACACACACACACACACACACACACATACCAGTGAGAGAAAGGGCTCTGAGCAAAATCACATTTAGTGATCAGGTTCAGATTCAGTTTTCTTGATTGTTGTTGCCAAGTCATTTGTGATTATTATTATTATTATTATTATTATTGGTACATGGAGGCAGAGAGAGCTTGCACTTACACTGAAATATAAGACTCGCATGTGAGTAGGTGGAGGGTTCAGAGGGACAGATGTTCTATGAGTTATTAAAATTTCTCTAAATGAAATTCCATCCTCTATATCTAATTACTGCATTACTCTTCTTGCACAATCTCAAGTCAAAGCAGCTAAAATTGTTGAACAGAACAAGAAGCAGCCTGTGGAAGCCAGGGCAACTTTGTGTACGCCGGGACTTTCTGTGCAAGATGTGTCCCCCTTGGTTGAGAAGCTAGCCTTGACACTACAAAGCGGCTCTTCAAAAAGACAGGACAAGAATTTCCTGGCTGTGTAATTTCTATAATTCTTTCTCTGAAAACCCCTGCAGAATTAAAGGGCTTAAAATAAGTAAGTACTCTTTGATTTGTTTGTCTTTGCACTAGCTTAAAACTCGGTCTTCTTTACTTTACTTTTATTTTTTTTATTTTACTCCAGTGCTCATCATCCGAGTAAGCTTTTTCATTTTCCCCACAGACAAAATGAAGCTTCCTGTACCCACAGATTGGGAACTGAATGTTTCATATTTATTATCTTTAAGGTGCTGTGTTAATGAAAGAATTTTAATCATTGACATTGCTATGTGAATTATGTATTACAAAACCCCTGCTGGTGAGTTAGACAAAATTAACCTACTATAAGGAGAATTGAAAAAAAAATCACAGCTAATTAGTAAGCCAACAGGAACAAAGAGAACAGAAGACAAAGATGTGGAGAACAACACATGGAGGAAACTACCGCTCCCTCTGACAGCCGAGCTCTTTCTTTGCTCCAGGCTGGGTGTGGAGGAATCCCTGCATCCTGGCTTTGCCCTCCAATCAGCTGTGTTCTTTTAGACTCCAGCATTCTTATGCTTTGCTATTAGTTCTTGAAGCTGCAGCCCCATCGCTCCTTCAAGCCGTAGAAACCCAATAGCTCATACGATAACGTAGAAGGTACTTTAAATGCTTTAAAATTATTTCCCAGGCAATCTATACTAGAGATGCAAAGCGATGTGAGACGATTATGACAGGAAATGATTTCCAGTGCTTTTCACCCTCCAGTCACTCTTTGTAACCATCAGACATCTACTATGTGTTCCTGTAATTTAAAGTAGGAAAGCTTTGTCTAGGCTCCCTTCTAATGCTGTTCCCACGGGGCAGACAAAACCAGGTGTTGGCTCAATCCCAAGCTGATACTCAGGGTCGTGCTTCACCTCATCCCTCTGCTGATACCAAAGCTGGGATAAGACAACTGACCCCAGTAGTCAAGGACCAAATGGGCACTCACCAGCCAGGGACTCAATGGACACTCACCAGTCAGAGACTCAGTGGACACTCACTGCCAAGAGCTGATGTTGGAACTCCTTTAGTTGTAATTGCTCTTTCTGAGTTAGAAGCAGTAAAGAAGAAACCTAAATGGTACAAGGAGTTAGAAGCAGTAAAGAAGAAACCTAAATGGTACAAGGAGATGCAAGACACAGCTATCTATGTACTTCTAGTTTTCCTTGCTCAACGGAGGCGGACACACCACGTAGTAAAAAGATAAGGCAGCCCTTGACCTTTTCCTTTTTCCTGGAACATTTCTTTTCATTTTCATCATGGTGAATTTCCTCCCTCCCCTAACAGCATCCCAGACCACTGTCTTCCAGATGAAACAGACGTGTTTTTCTTTAGAGAGAGTGCCATTAATCTCTCTTCCTCCCATGCTCCTGGTGGGCCGTGGAGCTGACTGCCAACACTTGGATGATTTAAAACCAAACGAGTTGAATATTTGTGCAAAATTTTTGCCTTTTTATGGAAAAAAGGCAATTGGTCAAGGCATCTGTGGCACAAGGAGGATCCTATTTTGAAGAGTAGACGGGAACAGGCTGTCAGCAGCAGACTGTGATGGCTTTTTGTGACATTTTAGCTCCTGCTATGCATGGCTTTGAGTGGTAGCCATCTCTCGCATTCCCATCATTGCCTCTCTGGCATTTTGAGAGCCGAGAAGACTGCATCACATTTCAGTCCTGTGAGCTCCTCCTATTATTAAGCACAGGGAACCTGTTTTGGAATGTGGTGACAAATTTGAATGCTCTTGAGGGGCAGAATCTTCTCCTGCTTCCTATTTCCATCTTCATGGCAAGAAAGGCTCTAAGGGACCTGTCCCTCCCTCTTAGCCCTCTGCTCAAATTCAAGTCACTTTCTTCCTTGTTTATACCAGTTTTCTCAGGACCCTTGGGGCCCAATTCTCCTGTTTTCTAGCACACTGTAACACTGGCCCAATGATTCCCTTCATGTCCTGATTCACATTTCTCTTTCTATAGCTGAATAGCACCGAGTAGGTCATTTCTAAAGAAGAAAGGTTTGCCCAGTGCATTGACTAGTTTTATGTCAATTTGACACAAGCTAGTGTCATCAGAGAGGAAGGAGTCTCAGTTGAGAAAATGTCACCAAAAGATCAGGCAGTAGGCAAGTTTGTAAGGCGTTTTCTTAATTGGTGATGCAGAAGAAAGACATTATGGGTTGGGACCACCCCTATGCTGGTAGTCTTGGGTTCTATAATAAAGCCAACTGAGCAAACCATGGCAAGCAAACTTGTAAGCAACACTCCTCAATTGCATCTGCTTCAGTTCCTGCCTTCCAGGTTCCTGCCCTGTTTGAATTCCTGTCCTGACCTACTTTGATGATGAACAGTGATTTGGAAGTATATGCCAAATAAACCCTTTCCTCCCCAAGTTGCTTTGGTCTTGGTGTTTCATCACAGCAAAAAGCTAAGATACTGGGTTTGTTCTTAGACTGGAAAATTCAAGACTGGGCAGCTGCATCTGCTCTGATCTGTTGCTTGGAGGGAGTCTGCGTAGACCCAAGGTGACACAACCTCTTGCCTGGTGATATGGGATGTCCTAGTTCTAGCCTCTCTTTTCCTTCTAAAAACCAAAACCAACCAAACAAACATTCCAGCTCTAGAAGATTTTAACACTACTCCGTGGGTCATTTAACCCCCATAACCTCACCTAGTGTCCTGTGTCCAATGGTCATTCATACTTAGATTATGTACTCAAGGTCTTCTCAAATGGCATTACACTTCAACATGGATGTGAGCCCCATCAACTTTAGCACCATAGCAAGCCCCTCCCCTAGACTCTTGGTTCTTTACACTTGTGTAACTATTACATCTTTAGCAAAATGTTCTAGAGTCTTGACTTTATTTCCAAATACAGGCTCCCTCACATATCCCCCACAGTCCTCCCCAGCCTCCCACAGGGATTCTTCACAGCATTTCCTAGTCTCTACTACCTCCCAGAGTCCCTACAGCCTCTGTTTAGCCTCCCAGAGTCCCCACAGCCTCTGTACAGCCTCTTACACAGTTACCTCCTGGCCCTTCTCTTCCTCTATCCACCCCATCTTCTCTCACTGGCCAGGAGGTAAAACAGACACCCTCGTTCCTCTTGTTTAGTCCAGATCAATCTTTTCCCTTTTACTATGAAAGTCCTCAAGTTTGACCTCAGTTTGCCAATGGCTCCCACACTATTGCTTACAGAGCACAACTGCTTCAGAGCTCTCTCCCTTGCTCAGTGACTGTCGCCTTACCGCTCACTGAAGTATTGCCTCAGGCTCTCGGATTTCCTCCCCCACCCCCTAGAATTTGCATATGCATGGAATTGCTCCTCAGCTTCTCAATTCCTCTGCCTTCTCTGCTCTAAGAATCTTCACCCCCAGTGCTGGTCTGCCTTTCCCTGAGGAGGGCACATCCCTGCAGGCTCCACCTGCTAATTCTCCCTCACAGCTTCTGCCCAGGAGTCTTCATTCCAGATTCTCCTTGAAACAATACTTCCTCTCTTGCCAGATCCAACTTTGCCTCTTCTATCCTTAGTGCTCTCTTAGGACCAAGGTGACTTCTAATCTCTCAGAGTGATTACTCTGTGACAAACCAGAGATTTCTATGACTTTCTCCCTCAGTCTGAATCTTCCTATCAATCAATCAGTTGTTGCAATCATACTTTGCCAGGCTAGTTTGTTGAGTTTATCTGAGAAAAGCCACAACTTCATTATTTCCAAGTCTGCGCCTCCCTTATGCTTATCCTCATTCTGCTGTACATTTGAAATATACTAAAAACCTCCTGGAACTGGTTCACTGCTAATTTTTGACCCAAACCACCAAGAGGCCTGTGCTGCTTCCAAGTAATGAGAATTCATGTGCCTAGGTCATTCACTGCTCACTCACTGCCTTGGGCCAGACACACTTTGTCCTGTCTTGTTTAACCTTGCCCGCAATGTGCTCCACCATGGCAAATTCTTGGACTGTTCTTCCATCTTACTATTCTAAACATCTTACATTTTTTTACACTTCCCCAGGTTTCCAGTGCTATGTTGTTCCGTGAATGTGGGTCAATTGCACAAGAGATCTACACCTCAGCCCTTTGTCTCTATCATTAGAGTTGGGTGAAGATTCATTGAAAGAGTCTTCGTAAAGTCCTGGATAAACTACCTAAGTGAAGTTCAAAAAGAGTTGATCACTCAGTTATTTGGTTCTGTGACCAGTTACCAGGGTAAACATCTTAAAGGGGAAACAGGTGTTTGAGAGCTCACAGTTTCAGAGGTTTAGGCACATAGGTGTCTAGGTCTGGTATTTGGGGAGTGAGACAGCACAAGGCATCATAGTGTAGGCAGAGAGTTTACCCTAAAATGCTGGGTAAGCAGTGAGAGAGAGAGATAGGCATTTCTTCTCTGATGACTTAACTTTATATTGGCATTTTCTTCTGGAAGTTCTACTGTAGGTCCACAGCCTGGTGGTCAAGTTGTTACCACATTAGTATTTGGGATACACTTCCAAACCAAGGCCATTATTTTGTTACTACATTAAATTTTGTCTTGAGGTGGGACAAGATTTCCCTTTCTGTGTTTCTGTAAATGATTACATTAAATCCAAAGCATGAGATTGCCTTTCTGATTAATTCATTATTCCTTTGGTACTACTACAACACACCATACAGGTTGTTCTTTGTTGGTATGGATTGGTGGGTTTAGAATCAAAATGTTAAATTTTAACCACTTCATAAACCTATGCATAAGTATAGCAACTCCTCATTATCCCCTTCACACTCCCTGGCCCTTGCAGATTTCCCATTTTTCTTCCTAACTTGTCCTCATCTTATATTCATGGTTCGCTCTCTCTCTCTCTCTCTCTCTCTCTCTCTCTCTCTCTCTCTCTGTCTCTGTCTCTCTCTCTCTCTCTCTCTGTGTGTGTGTGTGTGTGTGAGAGAGAGAGAGAGAAAGAGAGAGAGAGAGAGAGAGAGAGAGAGAGAGAGAAAGAGAGAGTCTATGCTCATGTGTGTTGGGGAGAGGGGGAGAGAAACTGAGTTTAAATAATATTCCTTACAGGAATATGGAGGAGGTCATTTACTAACCCTTAGGCAACTTAATAGTGGGAACATAAAACATAGGGTCTAGTGATCCCCTTCTTCATTTTTGATGAAATGCTAAAGGGCAGATTCTTGTGCAGATAGTTAGAGGAGCCGTGGGTTCGTGATTGCAATAGCACGCCACGTCCAGAAGCAGAATTTTATTGCACTTATCTTACATTCTTTCCACCCCTCGTCCATGGTGGTCTCTGGACTTTGGAAGATGCTTCAGGTAGGGCTAAGCTCTCAATAGTCAATCTTATTTTTGTTTTGATCAGATAAGAGCCTCTGTATTAGCAGCCACTGCCCACTTCAAAAATAGGCTTCTCTGACCAAGGCTGGGAGCAGTTTTAGTCTACTTGTCTGTGGGTATAAAAGTAAACATATAGAAGACAAGTTAACTATACGTCCACCAGGCAAAGCAATAGTAGTAGGCCCTCCTTGTCCAGGGTCTTGGTTTGTAGCTCATGCTGTCCTCAAACTCATGATTCTCCTGCATCAATGTCCTGTGTACCACCATTAAGGCCTCTCATATCTTTTGCAATAGTCATTTTAGTGCTCTTTAGTTATTTTTTCTTTGACTTTCTCCCTTGCAAAAGTATTTTTCTTGACAATATCTCACTTGGATATCTAACCTAGTGCCTTGCAAAAAAAAAAAAAAACAAAAAAAAAAAAAACTCCCAAGGGAGTAAAAGAAGTAGTTAACATTTTTGGTAAAAGCACCCTTCTTTATGTTTCCATATATTATCCAAAATTTTTCTCAGATAAGAAGTTACTTTGTGTAGAGAATTACTTGCAAGAAAAATCACAGTAAATTTGAATTTTGTATAACATCCACATAAAAGTCCATCTAATTAGTTATGATAATTGAATGGGACTATCAGAAGGTCATGCAGCCCATTTTCAGAGCTGAGGCCAGTCTCTCAGGACTCTATTGACATCACCCTGCTCCATGTTGTAAGTGACTGCTTACATGAGTTCCATCTGTAGTGTGTGTCAGAGATACTCCCCCCAGGATTTATTCTACTGTGGATTTGACACACGGAGGCTTAGATGCATCCAGTTGTAGACTTAACTCACATTTTTCCTATAAAAGCATCTGCTCTCTTCCCTCTTTGGATTCTATGGTCTTTTTTCTTGAAAAGAAAATCTTCTTAAAGTTGTTCAGGAACAAGGTGGGAAGATGGCTCAGCTGGCAGAGTGCTTATAGGAAGAACTTAGAACCCATGTGTAGAAAGCTGGCACGATGATTCACACCTGTAATTCCATTGCTGGTGATGGTGAACCTAGGCAGATTCCTAGGGTTATTGGACAACTTGCCTACTTGGATGTGCTCCAGACAAAACGGGACCATGTCTCAGAAACCCAAGTTAGACAGCCCTCGTGGCTGAATTCTTACCTCCACATGCATTTGCACACTTACACACAACACACACACGCACACACAATTTGAAGATATGACTAGAAGTTGTCTGAGAAAGTACTACCCATCTGCTATTATGTTTGACGTATTGTCCTATACATTTCCATCATTATCTCTTTGGGGAGATTACACCATGGAAAGCATACAAACATGTCTTGGATGCACAGTGCTGCTGAAACATGGTAAAACAGTATGCTGTTTTCACTCAAGTAAAAGTCATCCCTACCTCTAGCTGGGGAATAATTGTTCTACAGCTTTAACTTACCCTTACTCTTTTTAATTTTAATCACTTGGGAGGTTGGCTCATGTAAGAAAGATCTATTATTTGCAGTTTGTGTTTGGACACAGCCCTTTTTAAAGAGGAGATGGGAGAACAATGGGGAAGCTGTCTGCAGATGTCACCACTTCTAAGCACTTTCGCTGAAGGCGTCCAAGGTGTGAACAGTCGGGTGGAAGAAGATCTCTCTGTAGGTTCTCTGGCTTTCTAGAATATGGGCCAGTGCCAAGTGGCCAGCTGAAACCTCAACCATGCAAAATTCTAATGGATTTTTTTTTATATAGTTAGCACATTCCTTATCCTTTTCAAAGAGGAAAGTCCCTGCAAGGTCCTTCCCTGCTCCTTTCTACACCCAGCCTGCTGGATCAAAAACTATCTTAGGGCACTTTCTAAATCATTACACAAAGAAATACTACACATTTGAAATGCTAGCAGGGGATCATAGAGACCTGTGTGTTCATTTTGTCTCTTAACGATCCAGGGAAGGCGGCTGCATAGACTTGAACCTGCAAAGACCTTTTGATGTTTGCCTTTATGACTAATCAGGTAACCTGTCATCTACCAGCGAGGAGGTGAAGTACAAGCAGGTGTTTAACAGGCAGCCCTTTGTTACATGTAAACTGCTGACTTCTTCCATAAAACCAAAGTTTTTCGACAATGAATGTCAGGACGTCAAAAAGACGGTTGAAAATGGACAGCAGAAACCCAGGGCAGTGTGCAGACTTCAGACCTGTCCTCCCAAAACTAATGCTGCAAAGTTTACTTTTAAAAACTATCATTATTTACCAACTGGAGTCTAAGGACTAGCTCCTGTACAAACATTTAAAAGCATGACTTTATCTCATTTAATCCTTGAGGAGGTCGTTCTTTTGTTACCGTGACCAGAAGTGGAAACTGAAAATCACAGAGGTCAAGTCACTTACTGAGGTTGTTTGCAGAGTATAACCCTGGACCGCAACCTATATTTGCTGCATTTTCTATATCCCTACTTCCCACATTGGCAGAAGACAAGTCTGTTCTCTTTGTCATTGTCTTCTTGAGACAGGGTTTCATTTATGTTGCCCTGGCTGGCCTAAAACATGATATGTAGACTATGTTGGCCTCTCAGAAATCTACCTTTCCCTACCTCCCGAGAGTGAGGATTAGAGGCGTGCACCACCATGCCCCACTATAAATCTGTTCTCAGAGCTGAAGACTGGGTGTGCTGAGTGACCAGAGGCTACAGCTGGGAGGGCAAACAACTGCACAACTCACAGTTGTGCTGACTTTTTACAGTAAACCAACACTTGAACTTAACAAACTGTGTTGATCCCTTGCCTGAAAATGGGAGCTAGTGCTGTCTGTCAGAGAGAAAGAATTCAGTCACTTTCCCACCTCACCCAGCTTTTCTCGCCCCAAAGGCTGCAGTTCTCATTCAGGTAGGAGGAAAAGAAGGCTAGCGTTCAGTTATAGTCATCATTCTCATGTGTTCTTAACAGTACACTCTTTTGAAACTACAGCAAGTCACATGATTTTCTTAAGTTTTACACATTAGTATAGGGAAATGGGAATATTAAATAGGGTAAACAATGTTTACTTTCTCTTATTATTTCTTCCTATTTAGGAAAGAACTTAAGATAATGTAGGGAAGATGCAAGCATCTGTGAATCACGGAGACACTAGACAGTCTACAGTTCATGGTCTCTGCCAGTCCCCACATCTGCCTCCCCTCCTGGCTTATTATCTTCTATAGTGAGTGTGGGCATTGCAGAATTTTGTATAACTGCTGGCTATCAAAACTCTATTAGGGACAGTGACTTTTAATGGAGGTGGAGTCTCTTGATAAACTGAAGTTCTAAGTCCTCTTGTCGAGAATTCACCCAGGCCTCAATACTGATGCCAATTCTATTTCTGAATAGGGTTCTGGCAGCATCTACACACTTCGATGTAAGCAAGCAAGCAGCTAGGCACTCCACACTTTCCACATAGCAGCTGATGCTACAGCTGGCCACTGAGAACCTTCATTGTGCCTCCACCTCCTGTGCTGGGCAGTGGTGTTAGGTGGAAGGAGCTAGGCAGCTTTCTGGGCCCCTCACTTCTGGGCGTCCTCTCCAATTCTCACCCCTGCTCCTCCATAAAACTCTGGCTGAGCTCAGCCCAGGCCACCAGCTTAATTTCCAACTCTGCACAAACATGGGAATTTCATATATAAATGCTGCTGAATGAATTAAAACTTTAATTTAGTTTATGAAATTCCAAAATAGTGCTGGTGTTGCCAAAATGCCAGCTTTATTGGAGGCTTAGGTTGAAATGTCAGGATGCTATTTGCAGTCTGGGTGAGTATTCTGAACTAAGGACTAAGTCACCTCTGTGACTGTTTTTAATGTGTCTTCGTAAAGCCTGGCAGAATTATATAAATAAAATGTCTTATGATTTTCATCTTGGCTTGGCTGTGCAGCAAAAGGTGTAATCGGACTCCATCACAAGCACTATGGAAAAACACCACCCAGCTGACAAATTAGTGGTATTTGGTGCTAATATTACTAATTCAACATTTTGGAAGGGTTACTCACTGGGGAAAAATAACACATTCTATAAGTCACAGGGGAAACTAGGGAGATAGTTAATGGGTGTTGGCTTCCAGGCACGCATGGCTCACAATAGTTCTTCAAACCACTGTTGGATCCCTGCCAGTAGACATGGAAGTAATTGTCAGCAAGACTTATTGTTACTTTCACATTTACACAGTGAGAGAGGAAAGGTGGTGTGAGATTTGAGAGGTTCAGTCCTGGCTGCTCTTGACTACAGAACGCGCCCTGATTATCTCCAATATGTGCTACGGAAAAAATTCTTGCATACTTTGATGCTTGGGATGTTTCTTCTTGCCAGGAATGAATTCCCACTCACCTCCCTCCCCTAGTCATTTCTTTTTGGATCAATGAGCTGAGCACCAGTTTGATCCCCCCCCACGGCAATTGGTTGTTTTGCACACAGTGAAGCAGAGTTCATCAGCGAAAGGATTAGGAGTTGGATTTAGACAGACAGCAACTAACTCCAGCCTGGGGAACTAACAAAAACTTAACTGGAATAAGAGGAGGGAGATTTAAGTTTTGAAAGGGAAAGTTGCTTGCCAACTTAAAGGATATCTGTGCCCTCCCTGACATCTTATCTTAAGGTGATGTCAACTTACTTGATTATAGAATGTTCCAGAATTTATATAGTAGAATGTTTCTGATTGTTTGTTTTGTGCTTTCCGTTTTGACTCTATTCTCGGGACACCCAGTTTGGGAGGTCTTATAAAGTTACCTCTCTTGCTGGTTCAACAGTAACAAAATTGATGATAAAAATTCCGATTTCCTTGGACGTTGATGCATTTTTCTAAGAGCAAAGGGCAAACACGTGGGTGTCAAGAAACCCAGCAGCAGAGTGCAAGCTTCCTAGATCAAACGCACAATTAAATGCATCACCACCACACACAGAAGATATCTCGGCCTTGAATTTCAGGACGGTATTTCCAGGCATGAGAAGCACCTGTCCGGAGAATTTCTCCCTGTAATGAAGACCATCTGGCCAGGAGACAGAAGTACGGGCCAAGGATGGTGGTAAGTGCTCAGAGTGCTCCTGGTAGGAGTGAGGTAGCAACTGCTCCGACATGTGACAACTGGAGGACAGACATTTCACACAAGGAGGCATTTGTGTACACAATGTTTACTTGGGCAGCAGGCATGTAAAAAGGAATGGATTTGGATTATAAAACTTTTCTTCCCTTATGTAAAAAAAAAAAATAGGCATGCTTCGGGAAATGTGAAACCTGGCATTCAAGCTTGTCATTTGGACATTTACCATGGTGCTTGTTTGCATACCATCAAGCGCTTAGCCCTTGCTTGCTTTCAGAGAGGGGAAAGAAGAGCTACAAAAGGACCTATCATTTTAAACCACTCATCACCATTTAGATGACGGTAGAGCAGGATTGGTATGGACAAGTCACTCTGGGAATGGTAGATGTTAGAGGAGAACATAGTTCTCTCTGTGTGAGCTAGGGAAGTGAACCCTTGGGCTTTGTGTTTTAGTCGCAGAGTTCCCAAACCGAGTATTTCCTTGGAGACCAAGGTGTGTTTATGTGATAGACACTAGGATGTGGGATGGGATAGAATGGTGTGAGAGTGATTCATTATGAATTCATGGATTATTATGTCCTGGATATGATCTCTCTGCTTTCTGCATGCCATAGTTTTGCTAGAATTCGTTTAACAAATGCATAGTATATTCCAGCGCTGTGCCAAGTACATTGCATTGGAAGCTATGGGTTTATCACTGTTCAGAAGAGGGATAAATCTCTATCTCTTAGCTTATATTCCAAAGGCAAGGTCATCCCATCCACAGTTATAAGGTAATTGGTATTAATTGGTGCGGGGAAAGAAGCATTTAGAGTGTAAGGAGAAAGACTGTAGGCATAACTGGCTGTTCAGAAAAGGCTTTGTTGAGAGGGTGAAAGTCTGAAGAAAGGGAAAAGGAAGCCTTGTTGTGCCTGGAAGAATGTCCAAAGTTGAGGGTAGAGGAGGTGCAAAGGTCCTGGAAAAGTAGCAGGCTGAGTGCATCCAAGGAGCAACAAGGAGCTAAAGATGGTTAAGTAGGAATGGATGGTAGGAATATCTGAAACAGGACTGCGGAACATCTTGTTGGATATCTTAAGGACACTGGCTTTTGCTGCCTGTGCAAAACAGGTTGTCAATGCAAGGCCTTCAGAAGAGATAGTTTATTTAAATCAGTGTTATTATTGTGTTAGGAGAACTCTGGAGGCAAGATTGGGGGGGAGTGAACACAGGCTTTAGTGGAATAGTGCAGATAGAGAGATATTGGACCTTAGCAATGGAGATAATGAACAGGGTTGAGTTTAAGGTTAATTCTAAAGGTAATGGACCAATAACACTTACTGACTTATTGGATATAGAATATATATACATGGATATGTGTGAATGAATTAGTTTTAAATATTTTCCCAGCTTTCACAACGACTTGCTTTTGATTTATTAGAGAAGTCTGCATTTTCTAATCTCTTTGACCAAATATCTGACATAAATGAACTTAAGGAAAGATGGATTCTTTACCTTGCCAACTTGATACTTTCCATCATGGTGGGGAAGGCAGGGCAGCCTGCTGCTTTGTGGTGGAAAGATTATGTGTCTAGAATTCTCACATTCTCAGATCTCTGTACAGTAGGTACCAGGGCCTTAGAATAGTGAGCAGAGTGTACCTATTACCCTCAAGGCTTGCAAATCAGCACCTTACTTCCTCTATCAAAGCCCCACCACCTAAGCATTACAGTCTCCCAAAGTAGTGCCTCCAGGCAGGGACCAAATGCATTTTGCCTTCTCCCTTCTTAGGATGGCATTTAATATCATACTGATCATTCACTCTCCCTATATATTCAGCTTTCTTTACCTGCTGGGACACATGATCATGTTTGGTCATCAGATTCTCTTCAATAATACTGGTAATAGCAATAATATTAAATCACATTTCATAAAATATAGTAACTCTACATAGCAAGGATCTTTTGGGAACATCCCATTCTGGTTTACTCATTTAATTTCACCGCCATTGTTTGAAGTTGGTGCTGAAGAGAAGCCTAGGATTCAGAGTAGCAGGTAGTTTCCCTGGTGATGGGTTGTATAGTTAGTACTTTTCTCTTCTGAAATCTGAACACTGCCATCTACACTCCTCTCTGTCATCTCTGTTGTGATGGCTAATTTTATGTGCCAAGCGATGTTTTCTAATTATTCCTGTTCACAATACTGCAATGTTTCTCTCTTTAAAATATATAGATTTAAAAAATTATATCAAACCCCAAGTCCTTCAAGGGAATTATCCCCTACAGCACTCCGAGAGGAATTCAGGGCAAATTTCTTGGGTAATTTTTTTTTTTTTGCATCTCGCTCATGCACTTTAGATTTCTCAGAAAAATGATCTTCAGAGGTGACCCGTGTTGTGCTTGGATATTCTCCATGGAGAGCAGTGGCGAGAATTAATATGAGAAAAGTCCATAAAGTAGGAGAATACTGTTCGGATGTATGTTATCTTCAAAAGATTCTGTTATAATTACTGCTTTTTTTTTGTACAATTACATAGATAGAGAAAAGGCATTTACCCCTCCAATTCCATGTTAGTTCATTTAAAAATGCATTGGCTGAATCAGTTGAGTTGACAAGTAAATTTAGTATAACCTTCCAGATATATAATGAACAAATATAATTTACAACAACAAATAATTCAAGCAAATGTCACAGTCTTGAGGTTAATGATACACAGTACTGTAACTTCTGAAGTCAGGGTGTCAGGAGTGAGTCACCATGTAAACATTCCAGTTGAATTTTAATTTCATAATGACAAGACACAGATTAAGCACAAAACCGATGAAAAAGGGCTCCGAACCCAATCTAGCTGTTAATTATATGCTTATGTCTTAAGGTGTCAGAGTGCCATGCATTCCCCAGCCTTCCTCTTCATTCCTGTAACAAGATGTAGAAGGCCAGCTAGGCGTTCTGTGTTTTCAAAGTATTTTAGTCAATCCAGCTTTTCATTCTCCCAAAGTTACTGTTATTGGAACTAATTATCTCTAGCTTCAACTCAATTAAATGAAAAATTTTTGGACCTGATTTTTAATTAGCGCAAGAACCTCGGACTTGGGTAGCAGTAGCACTAGATGCAGAAGGGGGGACGAGACTCTTATAATCGGCACCTCACTGTTTCTCTGCTTTGCAACTTCTGCACTACCCTTTATTTGGTCAATCTTTTCCCACTTAACTTGCTTGGGCTTGGTTTTTCCCACTTTCAGGACTGCTGGTATAATCTAACATGATTATCTCTGTTAGATTAAAGTGACATTCAAGGGGAAATGAGGCAGGACTTGTAAAGTTGTGAGCATTGCTAGAACCCAGAGGTCAGCAAACTATAGCTCTGGGATCAACTTTAGTTCTCTGTTTGTAAATGAAGTTTTCTTGAAGCCTGGCACACTTTTAGTTCATGTATTGTGTATGGTCATTCTGAACACTGGAAAGGCACAACTGAGGAGCTGTGGTAGGGACAATTGTCCTGCAAAGCCCAGAATCTGACCTCTCACAGAAAACAGCTGCTAAACCAAGTAGAAAGATCACAATTAACCCAATAATTGGCATTTCTTTTAAAAATCATTTAAAGATTTCATAAGTTGAAAATAAAGATTGATACTTGAGAGAAACTGATTGCATTTCTATAAAAAAACAGCAGGGATAAAGATGAAATAATAACAACCAATAGCAAACTGTACCTCAGTCCCTACCTATGCAGCAGTTTAGAAGGCATGATGCTACAGGTGAAGAAAGTGAAAGCCTGGGTCATTTAGCACTTGCTGTTAAATTTGGCATCACTGATTGTCAAGTGTTTCAGAATGCAACAAAGTGCCTTTCTCTGTGATGATGCATGTGCGTCCCTGCTTGAACAGCATGGCGAGCAATGAAGGTGCTTTTCTGCACAGACTTGTTCTTCGGGGAGAAAGTGAGCCCTCACAATAGCTTTAGGTAGATGGAATGAAAGAGAGAAAGGAAGAAAAAAAGTGACAGAGAGAGAGATAGAGCGAGAGAGAGAGGAAGAAAGAGAAAGAAAGAAAGAAAGAAAGAAAGGAAGGAAGGAAGGAAGGAAGGAAGGTAGGTAGGAAGAAAGAAAAAAGAGAAAGGAAGGAAATAAAGGGAGGGAGGGAGGGAAGAAGGGAGGGAGGGAAGGAAAAAAAGCATAAGACTCAGTGACCTGTTTCATTATATTTAAATCTGTTCTTTTCCTTTGACCCCATATCTCTTGTTCTTTCTCATGTTTAATCTACCATTGCCTCAGGACACAGACATGTGTTGTTAGAGACTGGTTTTTACAGTTAACGTGCTTGTTTCAAATCTTTCCTCCATGGCACTTACTGCCCATGTGACCTTGTGAAATCACTTAACCTCTCTCATCTCCAGCTCTCTATTCATACAATAAGAATGACAGGAACCCATCCTTTGTCAGAGATTCTTGGAAATATTCATGTGAATTAAGTTTTGGCACACAAGTAGCACCAAGACACAATTTGCTATTGCTATGATTTCTGTCATCTGTCTCTTCGAGGCATTGGCTCTAGTGCTTGTGACATTTAAGTTATGTTCTTTGCTGAAATGTTGTTGATACTTTTTGACAAAGAGAAATTTGGTTTCTGTCAGTCGATATGATTACTTCTGATCATCACACACATTCATATATATATATATATATATATATATATATATATATATATATATATATATATATAGGATGTTATTAAGCAAATACTGCCGCAGGTGGATGATAATTATCAAAACAACACAGTTCTGACTACTAGATAATTAGCAGATCAGCAGAAGAGAGGAACGACACACACATGCAACAATGGCGTCATTCCTCATTACTCACCATCAGCTTTTACTTTTCGATCACTGGTTGCCAGATTTTAGACTTGCTAATTTACACCCATTACCTCAGTGAATTCTTATACATCAGTTCTGGGATGAGATATCATGGGATGCTGGATATCAAACCCAGTTCCTCATGAATGCTGGGCTTCTCAGTAGGCAATTCATGCCATCTACCATGAGCCTCCTTAAAGAACCCCAATGCTTGAAACACTCAGAGGAATTGCATAACTTGCCCAGCATCATCCATAGAGTATTACTTTATTATTGTGTAATCACTGAAAGGCAATGAATTACATTACTTACAATGTGTCTCAATGTTTTGGAATTAATATTAGTCTTATCCAGGCTTGGTGAGGTATACCTGTATCATAACTTTAAAGCCAGCCTTGACTACATAGTGAGTTTCTTGTCAACTTTGGCTACCTACCAAGATTCTGTCTCATGGAAAAACAGATATTTTGCTTCAAAGATAACTCCTGATCATTTGAATGCATGAGAAGACTATTAGAAAATGTCAGTGACTTAGAGTCTGTCTCTTCAAATGGGGTTATTAAACTCAGTACAGTCAGGACCAAAATACATGATAGCAAATGGTATTCTTTCCAAGTTAAATAGAAGGAACACGGAGGCTTAAGGAAGACTGGGTAAACTTTCAAGCATCAGTGCTGATTTTGTTATCATTTTAATTCTGTACCACTGTGTTCAGTGAGCTCAAAGACTGTACTCTTGGAGAGCCTATACAAGTTTCTCTGAACCTGGAGAGAGGGCTCAACAGTTAAAAACACGAACTGCTTTTGCAGGGAACCCGAGTTGTAATTCCCATATAGGACAGATCACAGCTGCTTGTAACTCTATCTCCAGGGATGGTATCCAAGGCCTCTGACATCTGCCAGCACTTGTGCTCACATATACATACCCACACATACACAGAAATGTAACACACACGCACACACACATGCACACATACATGCACACATGCACAGCACAGTCATTCTGTTAGCCTGTGTGGATATATTTTGACTTATACAACAAATCCATTTTTAAAAATAAAGTTACCAATCTCTTGGCATGTGGCAGGTATTTGACAAACACTGATTGGCACAAAGAGAAAGCAGATATATTTATATGTTTACATTGAATTCACACTATTTCCAGAGCTGCTATATTTCTGATGGATTTTTAACTGGTCATGTTCTTTCCACCTTTACTTTAATTATGTCTGTTCCAACAGACTATTTAGCAAGTAATGTCAAATGAACACACAATTAATGTATGAGGACTTGCTAGCCAGATGTATCCTTTTGAAAAAGAGATCATCTTGGTGGTAAAAAACAAGAAAAAACTTGATTTATCTAATACCAATCTCTAGTGTTTTGCATATTTTACTTTCTCGATATCTATTTTTTTCTAGAATTCTGAGAAGAGCATGCTCTCAAAAGGAAGAAAATGTAGAAAAGCATATCTGTGTGTTTTTATGTGGGACACTTTTATTTATTTGGCTATAAAAGATGTGTGTAAATGGTTGTGAAAATTTAAGAGAGACTGCAATCATTTTTGTTACTTGTTGAGGATTTGGAATAGAGGGGAAGCAAACACTATCAGCTACTGACTTAATTTCATGTTGTTCCAGATGAGTTTTGATACACACCTGTTTGGGATCGCAGGAACATCTATTAAGCTACACCTTCCCAGGCTCCATCTCAGCTAGTGAAATCAAGCAGATCTGGGATTAGGCCTCAAACATATATTTCAACTAAAGTACTGGGATATTTCAGTATTAAGATAAAAGAACAATTGATTCTGTTTTAAGGAAGGCAAATATTACCCACTCTACATTTCCTGAGATTGATACTTGAATTGTAGATTTATACATATGAAATCTATGAGATAAAAGCATATATATCTGGAACAGGAGAAATACAAGTGAAAAGGTAGATATTGGGAGTCAGGGAGATGACACTCAGTGGGTAAAAAGCTTAAGAACCAGCCTTTGAATTGCCAGCACCCTTGTAAAAGCCAGGCTGATATGGTAGCCTGCTTATTAAACCAACTATCTGGTCATAGAGCAGGGATCCCTAAAGTGAGCTGTTGGAGAGCTCAGGGTTCAGGGAGAGAATTTGTCTCAGTAAATACAGTGGAGAGTTATTAGAGAAAAGACCAGATATCAACCTCAGCCTGTATCTTTCTAACACACACACTCCTGCACCTGCACACATGGGAACATGCATTTACACACACTTGCACATCATACACCCATACACATGTGTCATAAACTACATTTTGGGGTGACTTCTGTCACCGTCCAGTCATGATGGGTTTGTACATTTCAGGGTAGGAGTGTGTGGCTTAGAAATGTGAGGTAGGAGGAACAGAGATATGAAAGAAACACAGAGATGTAGGATAGAATCAGGAGGGCAACTCAGTGGGTACCGAATGCTGAGTTTTCCCGCATTTAAATTTTCATATGCTTTTATACCCCGATACAAAAGGGAGGGAAGAAGGCAAAAGACAAAAAAACCATCACACAAAGGACAACCAGAACAGTTACTTGCTTCAATACTTGAGACATCAAGCCACTATTTCCTGAGTAAAGCATTTGATGTTTTGGGCTGGATATGCAGTGACCCCACCCTAGACCAAGTACCCTATAGGCAGCCACTCCCTATGTCAAACTTCCTATTTTAAAATAAAGGAGGAGAGTAGACCTGAATTCTCTGACCTTTGGTCAGGGCGGAGGGGATCCACCTCTGCTGGCCATCTCAATGTCCAAACACCAGGCAACCACACCCTGGGTCAGGGTGTACAGCCACGCCTGCTGTCAACAACTTTGGAAGAGCAAAAATTAGCCCAAAATCTCTGACCTCCAGTCAAGGTGGAACAGGCTCACATCTCTGGGTCCCCACACACATGCAGACAAGGACATTCACCACCAAATAGATGCTCAGTGAAGACTGAATAATCTCACTGCAATGACAATACTAAACGTTAGCATGCACCTCAGAATTTATAATGTTGTCAAATTTCAGTGTTATTGACTTTTACCAATGCCCCCCATGCCTTGTGTGTGTGTGTGTGTGTGTGTGTGTGTGTGTGTGTGTGTGTAAGGAATGGGAAGTTTAATTTTCGAAAGTGATAGGATTCTGTGTTTTTTTGAAATTTTCCACTTAAATATCTCTGGCCTATTTGGCTTCTCTTCATTTTCTTCATTGCTATTGCACAATCTTTTGAAAGACAAAAGCAATTGCAATAGGACTGCTAGTCAGAATGCAGACTCTTTCCTTGAAAAATCTGCCTTTGGGGACTCAGGGTTTTTTTTTTTTTTCACTGATATTTAATTTTCGTCCGTCTCCAAATCAAAAGAGAAATTGACATTGATGCTATGGTTGCTTTTGATTTCAACATTTATAAGTATAAAGTTCTCACAAATGTGTCATTTTTTTTGCTTTGTATCTTGTGTTATTTATCCTTCTTTTCCCCTGTTAGACCTCAAAATCAGTTTCATAAAAACATTATCCTAGGGTTTTGCAGATGACAAAATGGCTGTTTACAGAGACTAAATAATTCATGATGTGTCATTTGGCTAGCAGCAGGGCTGTGGCATGAACTCAGGAACACCTGAGTCCAGACTCAGGGAGTCACCAAAGCATCTTGAGAGCAGCTGGTAACCTAATCATGATTTGGTAACATGGGTAATGGGGTAATGATAGGAGACTTTAATGAGCCAAACAAACAAACAAATAAATAAAAATTTACCCCATGTCGATTTTGATCCTCTTGTCTGATATTTCTGCCCCTGTGTCTCAGGAGATTATTAGTTTCATAGACCAACCTGAGAAAGCAGCAAATTACTTGCATGTTTGGTTTCTAAACTGCTGGGGCTTCGGGCTGCAAACGCACATTCACCCCAAGGAAGACGCGAGATAAGCCACTGACATTTGTCAGGACAAGCCTAGCAGCCCGCAGGTGGTTTTATGCTGGACTCTGTACATTCCACTCCCTCCTGAATAGGGGAAAGATGAGAGCTTCCCTGGGTCCAGTTCTTGTTTCTGCCTTATTCAATGTTTTAGTTCCTGTCACAATGTGGAGAGCAAAATCGCTTCTGAAAGGGGGTTTCAAACAAGTCTTTGAACAGTCATCCTGAGCTTGTTCCAACTGCAATGAAGCAAGGGCTTAGCACTGAGGGAATAAGATGCCAAGCAGAGGAGGAAGGGCTTGAAGAATTCAGCAAGCCATAGTTTCTGTAACAGGGGGCAACTGGATGGACAGGGAATAGTCTGTCTCCCAGTGGAAAGCAAGAGAATGCGGAAGCTGAGCCAGAGCCTGAGTAAAGGCAAAGGGGATGAGCAAAACTAGTAACAAAGAGAAGACTAAGTAAATCATATCAAATGAGTGAGTAAATGGAAACTGAGTTTTCTGTCTGAAAGTGATTTAAAACTATAAAAAATAAAAATAAGCAGACAATAAAAAAATTAAGGCAAATTTTAAAAATGCACCTATTAGGAAATACAAGCTAGAATCTTCTAATATCTTACAATAAAGCATGTTATTGGATTTCAAAATTAATAAACATTGATTTGTAACTGGTAAATTCAATATCTTCTTTTGGTTTTGAGACCATAATAGTTACCTCATTTCTCCCTCCAATGCCCCATAAATCCCTTCTTGATTTCTTTCAAATTTATATCCTCTTCATTTGGTAATTGCTGATACGTGCATATATGTATGTGACTATACATATATTTCTAAATATAACTCATTTATTTCTAAATACAACCTGATTTGCCCATATACTAAGATGCATTTTTTTGCAAGAATTACACTCCCTTCAACTGAAAACACAAAGTCCCTATGCTGAAACTCAAAAAGCTCAGTGCTTTGGAAGATCATGTGAGACTTTACGCCACAGCAGATAGTCCAGGGGACAGACATTGTTCACCAGCTTTTGGCTGAAGAGCAGCCCCGAGGCTCACGGACATGGTTTACTGGGGGATGTGTCAGACCTTACATCTCTGAGTAACTTTTAGAGAGGAGCTTCCAGTCACATTCTCCCACTCTTTGAGCGGCTTGACCTGACAAGTGACTTAACAGAGAGTTTTCTGTGAGGAAGTTGGTGGTGCTGGGTTTTCTCCATGTGATTCTTGAGCCAAGATTGTCTTCATTCAAAAGTGACTCTGCAGACAAAAGTATGCCTGGGAAGTTGGTTATTTATGGGGAAGACAATTTTTAAAAGGAAACATCTGAATATTATACTATTAATAGGGTTTGTATTTGCTGGACAGGTTTGCTAACATATATAACATTGAAAGATTTATCTCTGTTTATTTTAACTCTACATTCATCGTAGGTGTAAGAACTGTATTTGATGGAAGGAAGGAATCATAATAAAAATGGAGAATTGCTACTTAAAAGGAACAAGGATAATATAAAAACTCAGTTAATTTTGCAGAAGGATAATAAGCACAAGGCCATCAGATGGCTAAACACACATTTCTAAATTTTGCATTCAAAACCTGGTGAAAGGAAGAGAAAATTTCAAAGCCAAACAAGTAAATGGGAGAAAAACATTATGGAAAATGAAAATTAATAGAGAAAATAAATACAAATAGGCTGAAGGTTCTGGAACCCTCAGGAGGTAGCGATTTGCTGAGTGATGGGGGATCATTGGGGCAGGCTTTGATGTTGTACAGTCCAGCCCCACTTGCCTCTCTCTTTCTCTCTGCATCCTGTGTCGATGAAATGTGAACAACCAGCTTCTTGCTCTTGCCGTCATTCTATACCTTCCCTACCACTAAAGGACTCTGGCCCTCTGGAACTTTAAGCCAAATAGACAGATCCCCACCCCATCCCCGTAAGCTACAATTCATTTTCATCAGAATATTTCGTCTCAGCAACAGAAAACAAACCAACACAGTCAGGGGGAGACTTAGGCTGGAGAAGAGAAGCATACAAGAGATGCTCACAGAAGAAGTTTCAAGGAAAAGGATCCAATTTGCTTTGTAGCTTCCTGGTGAGGCAAAGGAAGGAGTACAATGGACCTGGTGTAGAGGACCTTGGATCATTTTCTGATAGGTTGCATGGGTGAGGCTGATTCTTTCTGCAAGTTTATCTCTCCAAATGCCTCATTTCATTTACTGCAGAGTGAGTATGGGATTATGCCAGGTAGAAGATAGAATGATGGGTTAGACTGACACCTGAACAAGGAAAAGTGGGAGCATTCACTGTTGGGGGAGGTTCCTGAAATAATCACTCAGAAATTATATTAATTATAGTTTAACCATGAGATTTGTGGCCTCCTGGCAAGGTTCCAGTGCATCTGTCCCTGGAAGTGGCTGCATGGCTTCTTTGTGACTCCACCTTTTTTCTCCCAGCATTCAGTTTAGTTTTCCCTGCCTAGCTCTACTATGCTCTATCCCAAGCCAAGGCAGTTTCTTTATTCATTAACTAATAAAACCAACACATATACAGAAGGACCTCCTACACCAACTCACCTTTTCTCTACTTCCTCTCTCAGAATACAGAGAACTGGTATCGTTTGTCCTACACTTCCTAACACCAAGAGACCAGGGAACATTTGGCTAAAAGAGCAAACTGGTCTTGAAGATAAAGCAATACAACACAACACAAAACAAACAGAACAAAATGTTTCCCTAGTTTTACATGTGTTGAGTTTATCATAATTGCCTTCCTCTGGGTACAATAGAAATGGCTCAGCATTTAAGAGAACATACTGCATTTATAAAGGACCCAAGTTGATTTTCAGAACTCATGTTGACTGATTCACAGATGCCTGTAAATCTAGCTCCAGGGGATCTGATGCCTTCTGGATTCTCTATGCACCTGCATTTACATGTGCTTGTATGTGTGCATGCATATACACACACAATTAAAATAATAAAAATAAATCTTGAAAATGACTTTTTTCACCTTTCAATGAATGTTAGCATTCAACAGAAAGAACCCTCTCTGGTGTGGGATTCCCCTCTGTATGCTGTGAATACCATTGGTTAATAAAGAAACTGTCTTGGGCCTGCACAAGGAATAGAGGTAGGCTGGGAAAACTAAGATGAATGCTGGGAGAAAGGAGGTGGAGTCAGAGAGAAGCCATGGGGCCACTGCTGGAGACAGACATGCTGAAACTTTGCTGGTAGGCCATGACCTTATGATAATGCACAGATTAGTGGAGATGGGTTAAAGATGTAAGAGTTAGCCAATAAGAAGCTAGAGCTAATGGGCCAAGCAGTGATTTAAGTAATACAGTTTCTGTGTGATTATTTTGGGGCTAAGCAGTCAGGAACTAACTAGTGGCCTCCTTACAGCACCTCTCTTGATTACCTTTTAAAAAAATCTTTGTTGATTTTTTTTGTCAATTTCACATCATGCATCCTGATCCCTCTAATATTCTGTTACCTCACCTCCATCCCTGTGACCACCCCAAAACAAAAGATTATTTTATATACCTTGTGCTTAAGCATGTGAACATGGACAGTGTGAGGGTTTGGGCTTATTAATAGGCCCCTATTCTTAGGTTGCAAGTTCACAGGGTGAGATAAGAAGAACAACATGGCTATTTGATATTGATGCAGACACTGGGGAAGACTGTTGTGCCTGGGTTAAACCTCTTAGAAGGCAATTTCCCATTCCTGTTTCACAGACAATAATTACCAGGGAAACTTTCTTCTTGAAGGTTGATTAAAGGTTTAAGAAAAACAACATAAATTTCCTATCACAGGATTAAGGAAGACAGCATTAAAAGATGGAAGGAATTTTTTTTTACATGGATAAAGGGCAGGCTGTAAATACTGGGATATTAGTTAGAAAAATATTGGTTTGTGTGTCAAAAAAAATGATCCTACCAAAATATTAAAGACCAGATGCTGTGTTAGGATTGTTGATTGAAGCATGAATTCAAACTACGGGGGCCTGGAGAGAGCCAAATTTAGCAAATAACTCATAGCCTGGGCTAAGATCCTAACCACACATGCCAGGATACAGAAAGTTGTATTGAAGAATTTTTCTAACAATGGAGACAAAGGCACTCAGGGTTTCTCAAAAGTCTACTTTAGTGAAGTTTTTTTTTCTCCTTTTCCTTTGGACTAAAGAGCTTCCAATTCAAACCCCATCGAGATTTGCTCATCATTGGTTGTTAAGCCACCAATATATTTTGACAATAGAATGTAATAATGATTATTGTATTGTAGTGCTCGATGCGGGCTCAAGTAGGGTGCAGACACTGGGGGAGAGAAGCAATCATTCTGTGTATTTTATTAACACATTCATTATATGAAGTGACATTGGTTATATCAAGAATGTATAATAGTCTGTTCGAAAGTATGGATTTTCCCCATAAAACAGCATGAGTGTCTCATGCCAAAGTAATATGAACGTGAAGAATATCCATCATAGATTAATAAAGGAAAGATGCAATCATTTTACCAAATGAGACACAGAATACATCTGCGCCAATAGCTACCAGTGGCTTCCTGTAAAAGTGTTCACACATATCAGGTTACTGACATTTGTGTTCATGGTGACAATGGCCTGGCAGCCTTGTGGGTGGGATGCCACAGGCACAGTGCTGTGCAGGATGAGGAAGCAGATTTTGCATATATTAGTTCTGCCTGAAGCTAGTGTTTGCTTCTTTACTGGGCAGCTTTGTTTATGGCATCACTTTACTTGACTCTGTACTGAAATGGGACATCTGCAAAGTGAGGGGTTTGGACTAAATCTTTCCAAAAGTTCAGAAAATGATTATATTACTATTTGAACTAAAGATGAGGTAGGGTTGTACACACAACTCTGAAGCCTGACTCCTTAGGCTAACTAATTTCTGGTGTTCTGTGTCTACCTACCATGAAACACTACGAACAATTCTGACAAACTATTTGCAGAAAAAACAAACAAACAAACAGTGACTCTTGGCATCTGTGGATAATGAGGAGTATGTGAATCAACTGGCTAACCTTGGTGATGTTCTACTTTGGTGAGGTTGTTTAGGAAGCTCTTCAAAGATGAAAGAAGCAGAAAGGAGGAGACCTCGAAATCAAGAAGCCTGAGCAAGGAAGAGAAACACACCGGAGTTGTGTGTGTGTGTGTGTGTGTGTGTGTGTGCACGTGTGTGTGCGTGTGTGTGTGTGTGTGTGTGCGCGCGCGCGCACACATCCACATGTGGTGTAGGAGATCCTTCTGTTTGTGTGTTGCTTTCATTGGTTAATTAATAACAAAACTGCTTGGCCTGATAGGGCAGAACTT
Source organism: Ondatra zibethicus (assembly GCA_004026605.1). Classification (NCBI taxonomy): domain Eukaryota; kingdom Metazoa; phylum Chordata; class Mammalia; order Rodentia; family Cricetidae; genus Ondatra; species Ondatra zibethicus. The sequence goes on along the minus strand of PVIU01002137.1, from coordinate 110,791 downwards.
AGGTAGGCAGAGAAGACAGAACTGAATTCTGGGAGGAAGAATCAGAGGGAGAGAGCCACCATAGAGCTGCCAGGTCAGACATGCTGAATCTTTCCCGGTAAGCCACAACCTCATGATGACATATGGATTATTAGAAATGGGTTGAATCAAGATGTGAGAGTTAGCCAATAAGAGGTTAGAACTAATGGGCCAGGCAGTGTTTAAATAAATACAGTTTCTATGTAATTATTTTGGGTGTAAGCTAGTGGGGTGGCTGGGATGACAAGCCTGCTCGTTCCTTTTACGCACATGTCCACAAAAGATCAAATGTAGAAACTCCTTTTCCTGGGTACCCGTGTATACTCCTATGCTGACACAGGAAGGAGAGATTCTGCTAATTTGTGCCTTCTTTGCTTTCCCAGTGTTGCCTCGCAGCTTTCAATTGGATATTCAAAGCTGAGAAGTGAAGAGAGCCTTTTCTGGTGATGTGCAGGTACAGATAAAAGTTTCTTGTGGAGTCAAGGCTGTTGTTCTAATTGAAGGATATTTACAAGTTGACATTTGAAAGATGCCTAAAATTCATCAGCTATCTGAGAGTTGTGGTTCCATTTTCTTTTACTATATTAGGTAGATGGGAGTAGGAAATTAATAGAAACCAATGAAAGCAACACACAAACAGAAGGATCTCCTACACCACGTGTGGATGCACGCGCACACGCACACACACACACACACACACACACACACACACACACACACACACCTCCGGTGTGTTTCTCTTCCTTGCTCAGGCTTCTTGATTTCGAGGTCTCCTCCTTTCTGCTTCTTTCATCTTTGAAGAGCTTCCTAAACAACCTCACCAAAGTAGAACATCACCAAGGTTAGCCAGTTGATTAACATACTCCTCATTATCCACAGATGCCAAGAATTACTGTTGTTGTTTTTTTTTTCTGCAAATACCTTAGAAAACTATAGCCTAGAATAATAAACCAACTAAGAAATAAATGTTACTGTCTGGACAATGAATTGATCAGAGACGTGTTGCAATAGAGGGTATGTGAGTAACTTTGAAGGAATACCTACAGCTGCTTTAGAGCTTGGAAGATTACCCATAATTTGATCTTTAGCTATTTAAGTTTTAGAATCCAATTATCTGATTTGGAGAAAGAAGATTGTCTTCTATCTCTTAGCCGTGTGAAAAATAAGAGTGGTGATGTACAAAATGTATTTGACACAAGGTCTAAACTAGATACCAGATGAAACCTCATTTCGATCTTTCTTTCTTTCTTTCTTTCCATATTCTTTTATTTTTCATTCCAACATTTACCCAAATGAAATAAAATTAAGCCTCCACAAAGCCAACAAAAGCCAGCATAAAATGTGCTACTTGCCAACTTCTGGCCCATCTGAGACTATGAAGTACTTTCTGTGCACCGCGTTTCCTTGCTTCCATGCAGAATTCCAGTTGTGGCTCCTTCTGTTTATTTACACATACACACAACCTTCCCACAGATGGGTAATTGATTGCAAAGATGGGGTTTTGCTCTGGTCTTTGTTTGATTCAAGCCCGCACATGTCTGCTCTTATAAAATTATACAAGTGAGCTCACTAGTTCTTTGTATGCATGCTAACCTCAGTTAGTTGCCAGGCAAGGCTTGGGCACATCTGCTGAGCTCCAGCTCTTATCACGCCTTGTTAGACAATTGTGCAGTAATAAGTGAAGTTCACGCACAGCACCATGACTGCATTGTGAGAAAAATAGTGTCAGATGTCATTTGCTTAAATTAAACATATATGCGTGAGTGTAGTCTTTAAAATCGAGGCGAAATAATTGCCGCTTAAACTGGAGATGGATCATTAATTAAAATCAGGAAGTTTCATGAGGAAATAAAATTTCATGGTAGATATCAGAAATCTTATGAAGGTCAGATGACATAAGTGACGTTGTTCCAGTCCCAAGCATAGAGCAATCTACACAATGTCCTCATTGTGTTTATCAAATTAAATTCTGCAAAGTTCACTTCTCTGTGAATGCTGACCAATTCTGAAGTTATGAAAGAAAATCTTCACCATAAAATTAAGACTCTCCACATCTGTGAGTGCAATCTGAGCCATTCAATATTCTTGAAAAAGTGTACTTACAGATGTAAATCTGTCAAGAAAATGTATAGTGTGGTTTGAAGCTATGGTGCTGTAAGTAAAAGGGATACACAAGCTATCAGGAAAATGCTCATTGGCCCCAGTGCTGGATGTGTGATGGTCCTGGTAGGTGAGCAAGCAGAGACTCTTGCATGCTGCCTGCCATTGCTGTAGACTATGCAAATGACCAAAGCACTAGCTTATAATTGCTTATTTTAAAAGATGTAACTATTGAAATTCAATTGTTTTCATGTCTGAATAATAAGTCTCTAGTTTTTGTAAGATATGACTGTATTGATTAACACATGGGGACACACACACACACAGACACACACACAGGCACACATACACACATGGTCAAACACATATGGAGACAATACACAGAAACACAGAAGGGTACACATACACATACACACACATATATACATACATACACAAAACACAGGAACACACACATATAAACACATGCAGATGGGGAAACATACACACGCGTGTGCACACATACCACACACACACAGTTCCTGGTACAGGGATTATTTCTGTTGCTGTGATGAAACCCTAACCAAAAGCAATGCAAGTGAGGAAAAGGTTTATTTGACTTACAACACCAGGTTACAGTCCATGATGTGGGGCAACCCAAATTAGGACTCAGACAGAAAAATTAGTCACATCACATCCACACTCAAGAGCAGAGAGAAACTAATGCAGCTAGATAGCCTGCGTACTTTGGTCTCCTTTTACATTGGCCCGTACCCAGCATTTATAATGGTGCCATCCACAATGGACTGGATATGTTTCTACTTCAGTTCATACTCAAGACAACCCTCCATAGACATGCCTATCATGATCCAGATAATCAATAATAAAGAATATTCATTATTAATGCAGAGCTGTCGCAAGTAGGTCAATCTGATCCAGACAGTGCTTTACTTAGAATTTCTTCCCAGGTGACTCTAGGCTGCTTCAAGTTGACAATTAAAACTGACCAACATGCTCAGCAAAAGCATTTAAAGACATGGAACAGAACAAGTGTTTAAGCCTTATGTTAATTTTTAGAACAAGACACTAAATGATTTTCCAAAGATGTAGAGAGTTGAAATTAACATTGAACAAGTAACGGCTGTAAAACTATCTAGGCATTTTGATTCCTATAAGAGAAGTTGCCAAAATAAGTTTAGACAACTGTGGCGTGTTGCATAGATAACACTTGCTGTAAAGCAGATAAATGAGCATCTTTCAGAAGAGTGTTCAGTTTTTCTTCTGAGTATTGGCAATGTTTAAGGTATCTTCTTTACAATGGAGAATTTTTAGTAGTGTTTGTGGTTTCACAGTGGGGTTCCAGAATTCGCTTTTCAATTGAGGTTAGTTGGTTCTGCCAAGACCAAGTCTTGCTACAAATCTTTCAAATGAGACAAGAAAAAAAAATTCCTCATGGTAATAGCACCATTAACAAAATCTCACTGAAAGCGTGGTTGTGCTTGCTTTCGTCTCTTGCTGACATTTTTAATAAGCTAAAAGAACTCAGTATGCAATGCCGGCCTGTGATGTTAATCTCATTTACAACTTCATATAAAACATTAGCTATAAAAACAAAACTTAAGATTTGAATTCCATATGGAATATAAAGTAAATTTGATTCCGATGAAACTGAGTGAATGTGAGATGGAGATAGGCATTGAGACACATGGGTTGCTTTAATAATATTATTTAATAATCCATATTTCAGTACTTGTGTGTCAGACATAATCAAGCATGTTCACATAATCAACATAGACTCACCAAAAAGACTTTATCATTGTGTGATTCTGAAATATTGCTGATTATGCAAACTGTAAACAATAAAAATATCCTCCTCCTGAGTGTCTGGGTATAATTGAAGATATGTGGGATTGAAAACCAAAAGGTTAAAAATGAAACCGTTGTCTGTGCAAACTAGGATTTCTTCTGCTCTAGACAACTCAAACAAAGGAGACATAAATGAGATCTTTACATTGAAATCTCATTACTACTGCAAGTGTCAGCACCTGGTTTCAGAGGTCCATGTACAGCCGAATAGTTTCAGCTTCTTCTCATTGGCTGTTGTTTGTAGTAGATATTGACATGTTAGCTTGAGTATCTTAACCTCCCAAAACATAAATATACATATTTTGTTTCCTGATGCAATCTGTCAGTTTCTAGTACAGGAGGGCCTGTTCCTGTTTAGCACAGGCTGGTCTGAAACTTATGGCGTTCCTCACAACATAGCCTCCAGGATTCTTGGACTGATGATATGAACTACAATTCCTGGCCATGTATCTAGGATTTGTTTATTTGTTTTGTTGTTTTTATTTGTTTGTGTTTTTTATAAGAGTTCCTATCCATGATGCATTGAATTTTATTTCATTTAATTTTCTTTTCACTTTCATAGCTATTTTCTCTTTCACAGACAAAAAAAAATCAAAAGCAACAAAACTAAATAAAAGGAGCCATTGTATCTACAGCTTCCTCAGTTACTTGCAGAACTCCAAACACATGATACTTGAAGAATTCAAAATATGAGCTCCAAAAGATGAATCAACAAATATTTAGTAACTACCACCATGCTCTTAGGAATTCTATGAGAAATAACTAAGAAATATTAGATATCGGCTATTTTATTCTTGATCACTGACTTTGAAATAAAACTACTCTTTAGCATAACAAGCAGAAACAGGCATAATCTGTAGAGATGTGCACGGGATCTAAAGGTGGACCAAATGGTCCTTATACTAAGGATGACTATAGTTAGAGATGGCTACAGTACAATCTGGGATGTAATCTGACCCCGAAAAAATGACTTTTAAGTGGTGTGCCATTGACTTTAAACACCAGTGTAGACTGTCCTGGTTGCAGAAAACTTCCATAGTGGTAGAACAATATTTGGGCTGATGGAATGCTGAAGCTTGGACCCAATATCCTAAAAACTCTAATATGTTCAGTAGCTGGATCACAGTCATTATGGATGCATATATAACATGAAAATTGGTATACATTAAAGATCATGATATTATTTGTTGTCCCTGCTTTTCTGGAGAGCTGACTAACAAACGTTTACTGGGATAATATCTGTCTTCTTGGATTGCAAAGTACAAAGCTTAGCTGTTGTTAAGCTAAGAGGTGTTGATTTCCATCTACTGAACCCAATTGTGTATCTTTAAGTCACTGTTGCCTGATGAAATTAGCACTTGTTGACCATGAACAAGATGTTAACTTGGTGGAGTATCAGGGAAATAAGGGCTGAGGCCAACTAGCTCTAAGACAAATTATGAAAATTATTTCACTTTCCCTGTGGAAAGGTCCCTCGTCCTTAGATTTCTAGTGCCAGTACACCTTTATCGGCAAAATGCCCAGAGTCACCTACTCCACTCCAAGGTGCTCTTCTTGCACTGCAGAAGACTCCCTGCTCTTACAGCTTTGGACCATGACGTCTTTTCAAAGTGTTGATAACCTGTAAATCTCAGAGTGACAGGTATTCCCTTAGATCAAACCACAGGCCATTCCTAGCGATTTTAGTGAGCAGAAACACCTTCAGCTGAGACATTTTAGGGAACAAGGGACATATTTGTTCTTGAAAATTCCACAAAGATTCTGACAATTGGACTCAAATGGAGTATTTTGTTTGACTGAGCTAGTTAAAAAATAATGATGAAGAAACATAAGAATAAGCAAGCAAAATATTTTTGTAATGCAGTTTACTTGGTGTGAACTAGAAAATCAAATATCATTTTTGTCTACAGATTCCTATATTGTTCTGTGTTGGCTCAAAATAATCACTACTACAACTAGCTAAACAAAATATTTATTTGCATTTCTGTCCTTTCTTTTTGTTTATCATAGAACCCCTTGTACTCTTCTAGATACCAAATCCAAGCTTTAAATGAAACAGAAGGAGAGTATGTAACTTTGGAAATAGGAATCTGGGTAGATTCTTATCTGATGGTAGCAGCTAATAAATAAAATCTATTCCCATTCTACTTAATATTTGACACTGTCATCCATGCAATTTTTTGTGGTTCTCAAAAGAGTTGATACAAGGGAAAACAACAGAGAATAGAAAGGCAAGCAAGAACCTTATTGTAGATGTATTAGGTCAGCACAAATAAATAACCAAGCCAGCTCAATAGGAACGGGTATTTTTAATGAATGAAAAGGGGGGAAACTGACGCTACAAGAGTGGGAGGTCCAAAGTCCTATTCGTCCAGCGGACACTGCATGGAGAGAGAGAGCACACCTGTGTTCTCTCAATTTTCTACCTGGGGTCCAAGTGACCACACCCCAATTTGATGTGATTGTTAATGGCTTTTTCCCCATCACCTTATAGTCAAAAGAGTCAAATAGTCGTGGGTTCAAATGCTGACAGTTTTGAATTTGTAATGGCCCACAACTTGCTTAGGTGTCTGTCCCTATTTTCTCATTTGTTTTGTACATTAATGACACATAGAATGAGGGAATGTGGGATGTGTGTGTGTGTGTGTGCGCGTGTGCATTGTATGTGCATGTGTTTGCATGTGTGTATAAAGAAATTAATACTATGTTTTTGCAGACAAAATATGAAAACTTCATGTTTCATTTAGTGTTATAAATAAACATATACCCATATATGCACACACCATTTTAATCATTATGCTTACCCAACAGTTCTGAATACAAGTTTATATTTAGCCTCAGGTTTTTTTTTTTGTTTTTTTTTTTTTTTGTTTTTTTTTTTTGTCTTGGAGTTGGGAAGATGACTCAGGAATTAAAACACTTGTGTGTTATGCAAGCAAGAGGACCTGAGTTCAGATCCCTTTCACCGGATAGAAGCTGGGTGAAGAGAAGCGATAATCATTGGGAATTCCAACACTGGGAGAGCAGAGACAAGTGGTTTCTTGAAGATTTAAGCACAGCTAGTCTGGTCAAGTTATTGTAGCCAAATCAGTGAGCTCTAGGTTTAGTGAGAAGCACTGTTTCAAAAACAAATGGGGGGAGAAACTGAGAAGATTCTGGTTGTCAAACTCTGGCACATTTTATGTACATACGGCTGCATGCACCTACTCACATATGCACACACACAAACACATATGCAAAGATACACGACACATACTCAATTTCTCCTGTTACAAATATAACATAATTCTTTATTTTTCTCCATAGAAGTTTGGTGCATCTGCACATATATGACAGGTTAACTGTATTTGCCTAAGAAACAATTATAAAGGTTTTTTGGGGGTAATTTTTAAAAGACTTTATCCTAGTTTTCATTTGAAGTTAGGCCAAAATGACAAGATATCCCTAGCATGGGTTGTACTGAGCAAGACAGTGCTGCATTTCCTATTTTCCCATGGAGTCAGATCTCTTTACATGTTTCTGTTTTATTGACTGAATCTAAGAATCTTCCGCTATTCTAATGAGATCAGACTGATGCTTCTGGACTGCATCGTATTTATTCTCTTCCCACTGTCCCCAGGCAGGGGTGGGAAACACAGAATATGCAGTGTTGGTAGCTTGCCATCATCCTGGCAGATGTGTTTAGGAGGCTCCTTGTTTGTTCCCAGCTCCTCAGCCCCAAAATAATCACACAGAAACTGTATTAATTAAATCACTGCTTAGCCCATTAGCTCTAGATTCTTATTGGCTAACTCTTATGGTGTCAGCAGTTAGGTGAAGTAATTTTTTGGGTGGTGTTCACAGCAAACTTTCAGGGGGTCTTGGTACATCAAACCATGTTAGTCTGGAAGCAATCCACAAGTTCTCATCCTTTGTGGAAACAAAAGAAGAACCTTTTTTCCAAAGCAACATATCCTTAATTCAAATTCTGAAGTCAAGAAACCTTTAAAGTATATATGTTGATTACTTAGCTCTTTCACAGTCAAAAAATTCAAAGAAAACACAATAATATACATAATACAGACTCTCTGTGAATTTTCCATCTTTACGTGGCTTATTTTTCTTTACTCTTTTTAATCTATGACTGTCTGTACTCTGACTCTTTAAAGACTTTACCTCTTTTTTTAAACCATTTATATTTTTTCAACTCTCCATACTCTTTTTCTTCTCTCTCCCAAGCCCATGTACATTTATCCAACACTGTGACCCATTTAGAGGTTTTTTTTTTTAAATCTGGATTTGTCTTTATTGCATATCTGTAATTATTTTCTGACCAGAAGCTCTTCTTAAAACACTAAGCACTTAAGAATCTAAGCTGCAGCATTGCTAGGGTATTTATGCCTGCTCTCCACACAGTCCAACATGGTGGAAGTCTGTTCACTGCCTCTGTAAGACATGCACATTGCCCCATTTTCAGGCACACAGAGAGTCTATGTTATCTTTAGGCAAGTTGTATCAGTCTGTATCACAAACCCCATTTAAATGTTTAGTCTCATAAAAGAGCCAGTGTTTGTGCTGGCAGCATGGCCCAAAAAGCCAGCACTTCAAAGCCATGGCTACTGCTGAATCAGGGAAATCTCTCTTTTTTTGTTTGTTTGTTTTCTCGAGACAGGGTATCTCTGTAGCTTTGGAGCCTGTCCTGGAACTAGCTCTGTAGACTAGGCTGGCCTCGAACTCACAGAAATCCGCCTGCCTCTGCCTCCCAAGTGCTGGGATTAAAGTTTCCCTGGTGGTCTAGTGGTTAGGATTTGGTGCTCTCTCAGGGAAATCTCTCTTAAAGGAGCCATCCCTCTGCTTGTTTCTAGCAAACAGAGCCCACCCAAGAAAATGCCACTGCCAAACCATGCTTAACTCTGTTCTTTTGTGTCTAGAATTCCTTTCCAAGCCCTCTCAGGTTTTAAGTGGATTTTAGTTTGCCATGTTGGCGCCAGTTTGTAAGAAGCCACTTGTTCATTCCCAGCTGCTCAGCCCTGAAATAATCACACAGAAACTGTATTAATTAAATCACTGATTGGCCCATTAGCTCTAGATTCTTATTGGCTAACTCTTATACATTAATTTAATCCATTTCTATTAATCTGTGTATTGCCACAAGGCTGTGGCTAATCAGCTAAAGTTCTGGCTTCTGTCTCCGGTGGGGCTACACGACTACTCTCTAACTCTGCCTCCTTTCTCCCAGCATTCAGTTTAGTTTTCCCTGCCTAGCTCTGTTCCCTTATAGCTCTGTTATATAACCAAAGCAGTTCCTTTATTAACCAATGATATTCAGGCATACAGAGGGGAATCCCACATCATAGATGTAACCTTGATCTGATAGATTTTCTTTAACCCGCACAGAAAGAAGGGTGTAGAAGGTAAGGGAAGTCCAGAAATATTTTTTCATTTATACCAGCAAGCAAAACTTTAGAAGTCTTTACTTTTTATATTTAATATGGCAAATAATTACTTTTTTATATTCTAACTAAAAATTGTAATGCTTCACACAAATCTTTAAAAATGCAGGCCTCCATTGATTATGATTTTGTTGCTCACATTTAGGAGACAGTTCATTTTGTTTCTGTCTCCTGTTCTTTCTCACTTTCTCAACTCTTAACTAGTTGAAAATCACTGATTTAATCACATGCTACTCAGTCAATGACAGGTGATGTTGCATAGTAGAGCTTTTTGTTACTAATAAACATACTTCTGTTAAAATATGCTTAGTTACTTTTGAGAACAGTTTAACCCATTTTACAGGTAAAATCATGTGACTTTTCCACAAGTTAAAATACTAACCAGAATGTCTCTAATTATTAAAATGGTCTTTATAGATGGTCTAGCTGAGATCATAAAAGTAGACCTTAATTTAGTATGTCTGACATCCTTATGTGAAAGAGAACAGTGGACGAATTGTCAAACAATGTGAAGTCTCAGAGAACACAGCATCTGCAAGCCAAGGGAAACTTGAAGCCCTCAAAAGCTGGGGGAGAGACACAGAGCACAGTTCCTCTCAGAGTTACCAGAAGGAACCAACTCTGCAAATGTGATTTTGGGACTTTAGATTCTACTGCTCAAAGATGGTGTATTTCTGTGTATTAAGCACTCAACTTGTGGTATTGATATGGCATGCACACACATTGTCAGTGCTTTTCCTCCAACAGTCAGCAGTTTATGAGGCCAACAGTGGCATGCACCACTCACCCTAGCTCACCTCTGTCCCTGGTGAATTCCCCTTGCAAAACATCTCACAATGATCTAACACTACGTATTTCCACCTTCCTCTCGATGGAAATCCATTGCTAATTGCACCCATACACAAGTATAAATTACAACGGAAGATAAAGTCATATGCTTTCTTTTTAAGAGAAAGACTTCTGCTATTATGAGCGCCATTAAATCCTGGGATCCAAAGCTTTGAAAATAGATTGGGAACAAAGGGAGACTCCCAGCCTGATACTGCTAAACCTGGTGATACTGTTTCTTTCCTCTTCCTTTATAAAGTTCCCAGTATTTCTTCCCTGAAGCCATAAGCAGAAAACTGTGTCTTCAGAGCAAAAGAAAAAATGCAGAACACATAATTATCCTATTAATTTTAAGGGTATAATTTTAGGCCCCAAGGTAGATACTTTTTATTGGAATTATCCAGTTTGGCTGCACAGTGAAAAACGACACTTGTGAAGCAGATTTTTGTTTGGCTCCAAATCTGTGGCTTCTGCCCTTTCCGAAAGTGGCTTGACCTCTGAGGATGAGTTCTCGGCTTGCCAGGTATCCTCACAGAGTGCCAGGATATCTCTGCACTCTTCTTCAGCACGCAAGCGATGGTACTGTGTAAGCTGCACCAAGGAGACACAGTGTGATTAAAAACATTTGTGGCTCATTGTTAAACACAGAAATCATTATAATTGGATTAATTTAGGAAATACACTGTGATGCCTGAGTTTTCCTGCAAGAACTAGATGCACATGAAGAACTAAATTTTCAAAAAGTACAGAGCTGACATTCCCTCATAAAAAGATGTGGATTCGTAATTCAGACTCACTTAATCCCCGTCTCTACTGAAGTTTACACTGGTGCTGGGTGACAGTTTTACTTGAGTCACATCTGTCATTTCTCAAAATTCTGAGTGTGAATCTCTGCAGACAAATACAGTGCCTCTCTGTGAAAATGTGGTCCTATACTGGCGCTATGCACATGCCTGTTATCCCCGCGTAGGAAAAGCAGGCACTGGAAGACTAGGAGTTCAAGGCCATCCTTGAATGTATAGCAAGTTTGGGAGCAGCCTGTGTGACAGGAAAACCTGTCTCAAACAAACAAACGAACAAGTCAATGTGGCCCTAAATGTACAAGTAACCTCTGAAAATGTCACTAGACGGTCCACCTAGGGGCTCCATTAAATCCTACCTCAAAGCAATGGATGTTAGGGCGCTAGGGCAATTAAGAGTGTTAGCTTTTCTTACAGAGGACACAAATTCCATTTCCAGTACCCTCATCAGATGGCTCCCAACACCTGCAACTTCAGTTCCAGAGGGTCTAGTGCCATTTTTTCTGTACTCTTCTGGTAGCTGCCCTCTTTACTACCTTACTTGTGCTCTCTCTCTCTCTCTCTCTCTCTCTCTCTCTCTCTCTCTCTCTCTCTCTCTCACACACACACACACACACACACACACACATACATACACTTAAAAATAATACAATACATCTTTAAAAAAGAAAATGGGACTGGAAGCAGTTTCATTAACTGAGTAGGAGGAGGGAGAGTGGCCGGTTCAGATGAGGGCACACAGGTGGGGAAATACAAATAGAACCAAATCCTTTCAGCATCGCCTTTGTTAGGTGATCTCACCCAAGGCCTGTCTCTCAGTAGCATTGTCAGAGGCTGTAATTGAAAAGATTACTAATTATTATCACCCTTGCTGTGGGTAGAGTGACGCCTTCCATAAAATATGCTATAGATGTTGTCTGCTGTGTAGGAAGCTGCAGCAGTGCATTTTTTTTCCTGTCGATTAAGACAACTTGGATCCTTTGAATGCCATTCTTAAATTCCTGGCTAGGCTAGAAAAGGTCCTGGAGATAACTATGTCCATCATACCTTGCCTTTTCCCCTCACTCATTCAGGACTTTCTCTGGGAGGAGAGCCATGAAGAGCATACTGTGCTGAAAAGCGCAAAGACCTGCCCCCCGCCCCACGAGAAAACTGCTGGAGACTCCAGTTTTACAAATCCCTTAGTTTGGGACATTCAGCTGCCTCCCGCCCACCTCCCATTCTGCCTGCCCATTCAGTGCAAGTCCTGGTGAATTAAGGCAGCTCCCAGCCTGCTCCTTGTTCTCACCATCTCATCCTACACTACACTACAATTTTGGAGAGACAGGTAATGTTTTGTTACATGAAAGGAATAGACTTACCACAATTTGGAAAAGGCCTCTTCATATTGTTGTTTTATTATTGTAGTCGGAGAAAAATATGCAGAAAATAGTGCTTGTTCTCCACGGCATTCCCTCCCAGTGATTTGGGATAGTTCCCAGAATTATGATGAACTTAGGTCAGACTGAATTTAATGGAAGCGAGAGCCAAACCATTTCAAAGCAGCGCTAACTATGGCATGCCTGTCTTCAGCTAGGAGCATTGTCCTAGCTGACAGGAAAGGGTCCCAGCAAGGCAGCATGGAAGAGGGAGAACCTCTGCCAGGAGGAATAGTTCCTTCAGCTGTGCGGTTGGGCGGAGCCTATATATTTTCCTTGCCAGATCGTTTTCATTTACGTATGTGTTTGGAGCTTTCTGGAACTCATTTGTGTCATTATCTTGTGATTGCTTCTGACAATTTTTAATTATTGGAAACTCAGATGAGTAGATTCGGAGATGAGTGTTTATTTTTATCTCACAAAACACCATCAGGGGAGGAGGTAAGTCCCAAGGATATGTTCCTGGCCAGGTACTTCTGCTTCTCCAAGAACTGCTTTTGTTTTGACTGTAGAAAGTATTATTTCAGTGACTAGAGCTCAGTTGATGGAGTGTCTAACACTCCAGAAGCCCTAGGTTTATCCACAGCACCACATAAACCTGGAACAGTCTCAACATTTGGGAGTTAGACGCAAACAAATCAGTAGTTAAGGTTCATCTTTAGTTTGAGGAAGTTTGAGACCAGTCTGGGCTATGTGATCTTCTGTTATTATAGTTGTTCAAATAATCTATTCGTTCTTTAGATTTGTCAAAAATATGCACAGTGGACAAAGCAAAAGCACCAGGCTTTCTTGAACTCTCATGGTTAATTTATTCATATTTTGATTGCTGAAATGACATAAAATCAAATCTGTTTGAGAGATGATGGTCTTGTGTGGGCTTCTAGAGGCCTGACTCTAAAACTGAAATGGATACCCATATTGTAAATAAAATCATTATTTTAGGCATTCAATCTGTAATATTCTAGGATCTTGTGATGTTTATAAACTGTGCTGAGAGCTATATTTATCCCGATGGCGTTCTTCTTTTCCTAGGGTCTGTATGCAGATGCCTGAGATGTGACATAATTCAGTGAGCAGTCATGCATCCCAGGGACCTGTCCACAGAGGTATTTATTTCTCTCCTGTGTTATCTGACACCCACCCCACACCAGAGTCTCACTACCCACCACTCTACGGCTTTTCTCATGTGGGCCAGTAGCATGGAAACGTTTCTCTTCATTGCCCACACAAGGCAAAATACTTTATTATTGACATTTATCATTTCTATAAAAGAAAGGAAAGTTTAAAATTTGTCCATGTATTCAGTAGCAGAAAATTTCAGTTTCAGAGGTATTAACGTTCCTGGTGAGGTTTGTTAGATGTCATTAAAATTTTTAATCCAGGCTGGGAACATAGCTCAGTGGTAGAGCATTTGCCTGGCACAACAGCGCCTTGAGTTCAATCTCCAAAGCTGAAAGAGAGAAAAAGAGAGAAAAAGAAAAGAAAAGGAATTAATTCATGACAATCTTTCAATCTTCCATGTCTAGCAAAGGAATTTAAAAGTAATTTTGTTCTTCAAAGCTTTAGAAAACTGGATATTGTAACTTACTTAAATCTTCACACTAAAACTCAAGGAATTGAAAAATTAAGTTGTCTAAGCCAGTTTTAAAAAACTCATTTCCCCAAATGAATACCCCTTCTTTCCCATAATACCCTTGCTCTCAGTGGACTGGTCCCTGCCTTCTGAGGAGAGTGCAATGTGACGTACCATCCTGTAAGCTTGCAGCAGTCATAAAGGTCCTGACATCACCATCTCTAACAATGTCACGGGCATTCTGACTTTAAATCATATAATGTAATCATTATTGGCAAATATAGTTTTAAAAAAACTTGTGTGTTTAACACCCAACTTAATTATAAGAAGTTATTCAGATTACATCATGACACGTCACAGGGCCCACAGGGAGCACAGGACACTAGTCAGAGAAATTGATTTTGAGTTTTGAAAAACTAGCTTTGGAAATGCTAGTGTGTCTATTTTTGATAAATTAATGTCTCTGTTCTTTCATTCATAAAAAGGAAGATAACAGTAGTACCATTTTCATTGCTATGAGAGCTATCAGATATTAAAAGTGTATCATATATAAATACTTTCTATTTGTAAGGTATTATTATAATGTCAATTTGTCAATGAGACCCTGATGTTTGTTGGACATATTACTTTATTTTTCTGGTGTCATTTATTATTTAGGAATGACTATTAACATCACTTTATAAGTGAGTTATTCTTTATTTCTTATGTCAATGTTTTTGTCTTGTAACGTGGAAATCACAATTAGTCAGAACATGTACATGGAGGCAAGTGAATTAAAAGGCGTATAAGAGCTCTGAGGCATATTAGATATGTATAGATTCTAAATTCTAACTTCTTCAATTAGCATTTCTTGTCCTGGACAGGAGATGCAGGAAATACTGAGATTCTCGGCAGTCAGTACCCAGATATCTTCCTGGCAATGGGACAGAGAGTCCTGGAGCAGTAAAAGTGTTCTGGGATTGATACAAACTCTCAATAGTTACTCCGTTTGATGGTGGTTAGGGTGTCATACAAAGAGTTTGTTTCTTGGGCTTCACTTTCTACTTACATAGATTGAATAGTAATACTTCAGGATGCTGTTAGAATTCAGTGAGATATCATAGGAAAGTTACTCAGAATCATATTTGGCAATAATAACCAGGATTGACTAAGTTTGAAAGTCACAGATGGGTCTCTTGATGAATTGTCTTTGAGATTTCACTGGTGGGAGCTGAACCTTTGGGTTTTGAATTTGAGCAACTGCTTCATTTCTCTTCCTTCTCTGTGATCACCAAGATCTTGCTTGGTCTTTTCTGGGCTCATGGACCTGCTCTGGGTAAAGCTATCCTTGCTCAGAGCATTCTCTCTGAGACTTTGTGTGTTAGGATTCTCAGCTACTCAGACACTGTCAGTCTAAACAGACCCATCTGGAAGATGGGGAAGAATCACTTAGCCCTGCCAAACAGATTAGAGTACATTTAGAGTACTTCAACAAATTTTATCAAATTCATGATAGTTTTGATTAAGAAAAGACAACCAGAATTCTGAAAATGAGCTTCTTAAACAGCAGAAGATACAGCAACAGTAGCTAGCAGTTTTCAAAGGCTGCTTCTTGTTGGGGGGAATACCTGCTTTTCTATTCATGTTCCCAGTTGCTAATCACTCATGTAACGAGGCTGATTGGCAGTCACAAGGATGAGTGGGCCTAGGGACTGAGCTCCGGCAAATATTTTCTCAAGCCTTTCTCTGCCAAGCCACAACAACCCACATCCGTTCCGAGGCAGCTGTTTTAACGCTACCTGAGTATAACTTTATTTTTTTAAGTTAAGATGCTATAATGATCACTTAACAAGCATAACCAAATGTAGTTTTTTATATTGTGTTAGAATATAGCTTTTATTGTGTCAGAGATAAATGTGGCCTATCAAAACTGATGTTAAACCATTTCATAAAAATGGACATACTGCTTATAGATAAAAATTTTGCCACCATAATAAACGTTTTGGCTTACATTTATTTGGAATCTGAGCTGTAGCATCTCTATTAAATCACATTATTTATTATCATTTCAATATAGCATCTAATACATTTAACATAGGTTACCTCTTATCCAAACATATATATATATGTCGTGTGTGTGTTTGTGTGTTTGTGTGTGTGTGTGTGTGTGTGTGTGTGACAGAGAGAGAGAGAGAGAGAGAGAGAGAGAGAGAGAGAGAGAGAGAGAGAGAGAGAGAGAGGTTTGCTACAGAGGAAAATGCATGACGCATGACTTATGTGAAATCTGGCTCTTCTCTTTTTCCACTGCTTCTTTCTTCCAGATCCACCCTTCTTCTTGGGTGGAATTCCCTTTTAACCTACTGGAAATCTGGGCTGAGAGTGATTTGGCCTTCAAAATTCTGTAATTCTGTCTCCTTTTTTGTCCACGTCTGTCCATCTTAGGTAGCCAGTGACCCAACACATTGGTTTTAGTCTGGAACACAAGGGCATACAGAACCAATCTTTTTTTTCAGAATTGCAAACTAATGTATCAAAATGTTCAAATTTGAATTAATATCAAACCATATAGAATATGTGTGTATATATTCATGCAGCATATCTGTGACACAGACAATACTTCAATAATTTAGCTATTGTTTTCAGAAAAATAGGGTTTCAAAAGCACTCCAGTGAGGACACCTCCTACAAGATGGATGTTTAGACAGCCGTGGCATCCTTTTAACACAGGTTAAAAGGAGTTGGTTGAGGGAAAACACGTGCAAGCAGTTAATTCTCTGTTTCAGACAAAGTACTTAGATGTTCATGTTCGACCATTATCTGAGAAGTGGTATTGTGCAGTGATTACCTGTGAAGCATGGATGCACAAACAGAAATGAAAGGACCCGTAGCACGTTTCTCCAGCTGAGGTCATGGACAAACAGTTCTGCTGCATAATGAACAAACACTCATTGCTCTCTTCTTCCTGACTGAGGATATGCTGTGGCCAGCCTCTTCGGGCTCCTTGACTTCCCTACTGTAATGGACTCTCCAACTAACTGTGAGCCAGAGTAAAACCTTTCTTTTTAAAGCTGTTTTTGCCACAGCAACAGCAAAATAACTAACCAGCACCCTGTGTTCACCCATCTCCTCTACTGGAATATTTACCAGGCACATGAAATAGGCTCAGCTAGAATAGATTCCCTACTGCCTCAGTTAAAACCTCTTACTTACTGCTCAACATAGTTATTAACATTTGCATTATATTAATCAGTTTTTGTGAAAAAATATTCTTGTTATTCCTGTGGCCTTGTTTTGTTTGTAATTCATATTGGTGCTGTTAATCAAATGCTATGGACTTAACTTATAAAATGCATCCAAGATCTCCTTTTAATATGCCTTCTGCTTCCATCTAGCTTAAGTCACTACTGCTCTGACTTCAACTGCTGTGTGTCTCTGCCCTGGTCTCTGCTTCCATTTATGTGTCTATATTCCTGTCTCAGCTTGGAAGTCATCTTCACATTCAAGAAGCACGAAGATGAGTTCTATGACTACGCTCTTCTGCTCCAACCCCATCAATGGCTAACACTTAGAACAAATACTCCAAATTGTCTCTTTGTGGCTTGAACACATTCTTCATGCTTTCTTTATTCCTTGGTTCAATTACTTTGATGTTCCTCGAACATGGTAGGAATTTTCTCACTTCATAGTCTTGGCTTTTGCCTAGAACTTTTTCCCTCCAGCTATTCACAATACTCCATCCCGAACCTCATTCCCTTTGCCGCTGAAGTCTACCTTATTTGAAACCAATCTTTGAATGAAATTAATCTTTCATTCCTCCACATTTCACGCTGGTGTTTAATTTTGACTCAATACTTATTGTGACTGAACATACGTTAATTCTTATTTCATCACTTGCCTTTCTCACTGGACTAGAAGTTCTGTGAGAACAAGTTTTACATGTTTCCTTGCTTCTGTAATTGTTGTAAACAAAACAGTGATGACAAAGTATTGTTCTAGAACCACATAATATGACAAAGAATATGTAGGGCAAAAGTCTGCCGTCAATGCCCCGCATGTGTTTATGGGTCTGCAGACCTGGAAGGAAATATACAGATAGTTTACAACCTGAAAATCTCTGTTACCCAGCCAGACAAGTGTGTGGTGTCCCTGCACTTTCATGTGATACGTTGCCATAATCCCTGGTACCGTCCAGATATATCACAGAAAATCATCTGTTCTTCGGTGGGCTGTCTTTCAGAGATCGGTAACGTTTAATTTGACCTCTAGTTCATGTGTTTTTTTCCATGATTGTGTAAGAGCTTCATGTGAGTGATTCTCACTGTAAACACAATAACGGCACAGTCTAGTAGCTGAAATCAAAAACTCTATTGCTTCATCTAGACCAAGAGATGTTGTAGGCATTCAGATTCTTAAGTATTTGAGTTAATTAAAAATGATTTTCTGTAGCAGCAACTCTGATTAAAGCAGAAGGCATAAATAATTAGCTTTCAGCATAAAAATTTAAGCAGGAAACAATTCGAATTTCCTTATTGGCTCATTACCCTTTAGATGATTATGACTTATCAAACCTTGATCTCCAGACCAGATCTTTACAGAATGCCTGACTCAACTCCTGCTAGAGATCTATCTGCTATAGTTCCTTCTAGCCATAAGTTAGCATCTTCAGATGCATTATCTGGCCCCAGATACTTCCAGATCTCTTTATGTTCTGTTTCACTGGGCAAAGCCAACACATATTCAGTGGGTCTAAGCAGAAATTGGATGGTATGAAGAAATCATCTCTAAGTGTATTATACTGAAGATGTTTAGTGTGCATAGTTGATTAGAATAAAGATTTTATCCTTGAGTTAGTGATCTCTAAGAGGGGGATTGAGAGAAAATAATTTTCTTTTATTATGGTTAGTGATAAGAATGATATGATTTATGGAGAAAGTCCTTTAAGATTTGCTTGGAGATTTATTGGAAAAACCTCTGTACTGAATATTGAAGGATGAATCTTGAAGTTGTAAAGCAGGAATAATATATCAAGCGGAGAAAGCAATCAAAGCAGTAGCACAGATGAATTACAAAGCTTAAAGATTGAAGTGTGGTTTGAGCTATTTATATAACAATATTGTAAAACACAATCAATATCAGGCAATAAGGATAAACTATGAAGTGGATGGTGGATATGGAAAAGTTCATAATGAGCCTTATGTGCCATGCTAAGAAGCTGTGGGCAATAATGAACTATGGGAAAATTTTATTCAGATCCATCACATTAGTTTTTGTGGCAGAATATAGCAGGAAGCAAGGAAGACTGAGTGAACTGAATTAGAAAGGTATTGCTTTCATCCAGGTAAACAGGAGACACTAACATAAAGCCGTGGTAAGAATAGGAAGCAGGTGATAGATATAGAAAATATCAAGAGAAAAATTTCGTTTTGTTTTTGAAGATTTATTTGATTTTATTTTATGCATAGAATTATTTTGCTAGCATGTATGTAGGTGTACCACGTGCGTGAATTACCTGTGAAAGCCAGAGAAGATATAAGATCAGTTAGAACGAGAGCTACAGACAGCTGTCGTGTTTGTGGAGGGAGTCTAACCTTGGCCCTTTGTAGGAACAGCAAGAGAGTGCTCTTAAATGGCCCTAAGTCACCTCTCCACTTCCCAAGGGAGAAGTTTCTAAGTGATTAATTTTATGGCAAACCATGGTAAAGGAAATACTAATATATAAGTCTCCTCAGTCTCCAAAAAACACATTTCATTTTTGGGATACTGAAGAGACTTTTATATTAGCATCTAAGAGGAAATGGACAGGTGTTTTTTTTTTTCAGATATAATGTGGCCCCTGATTGGGCTGCATTTATTTAACTTTGATCAGAAGAGAGCCAGCCTTGTAGATACAACAGTTGGCTAAGGAAAACAACCTGGAACTTGAAAATAAAGTGAAGGCTTCATAATGAAAATCACCAAGATACAGGAGTTCTTCAAAGTCACAAGAGTGGTCTGCCCTAAAGGAGGCCAAGAAAGACCAAGGAATAGCGGCACATGCTTTTAATCCCAGCACACAGTAGTAGACAGAGACAGGCAGATCTCCAAGAGTTCAAAGACAACCTGATCTACATAGCACGTTCTAGGACAGTCAGGCCTACATAGTGAGACTCAGTCTCAAGACAGGAAGAAAGGGATGAAGGGACAGGGGAGCTAGGACTAAATGTCAAGAACAGAACCTTGAGAAAAATCTGGATTGAAAAGCACACAAGAAAAGATTTATCAAGTTGAGAAGAAGAACCAGAAAAACCAATCAAACATTTAATTACTCACTTAGAAGCCAGGAAAGCTGAATGAGTAGGTTCACTAATGTATAAGCTGAAGTGTACTCATCTGAGCTAAGGATTTGTGGGTGACTCTGACAGTTGTGATTTCAGCTGTGAATATAGTAATGGAAGCTGCATGGTTACAGGCAGCTGACATGGAATAGCGTAGATAACTATGCGAACCACTCATCTCGAGCCTAGTTAACAAGAAATTACAGAAACTGGAGCTACGGCTGGAGAGACTTGCATTTCTGAGATTCTTAGAGGAAGATGGAAAGCACTGAGTTCCTAATGTTTCACGAAGTTAAGCAATGTTTCCAAGGAGACCTGATTGTGTAACTCAAACTCATAACGTCTTACTCTGAAACTGGTTTTTGCTTTTTCAACCGCATAGGATCTACTGTCAATGAGAGTAAAGGATTTACATCTCCATCTCTCTAATTAACAGTCCATAGGTTGCTCATACTACATTCATGGCAGCTACAGTTGGCCCGTTTTAGAAGAGACTGGGTTTACTGGCAGGCAGCACAGAAAGCAAGGGAAGAAGAGCTATCAAGCATTTGAGGGCTTATGGCTTGATTGACTGACTTGACTATATTACAGTCCAAAAGTGGCCGCTGGATAAAGAATCTGTATATTCTGAAGAGAAGGACATGTGGTGAGGCTGTGCCGTGTGACTCGCTGGGAGATTTGAACAAATGTCTCTTCAAGCTAGGTGAAGCATTCACGACAAATCAGAGAAACCACGACTGCCAAGACCAGCTTGGTGAACCACTGAGTTAATCTTACCAAGCTTGCTATGATAGCATTGATGGGGGGTTATGGGGGTCTAAGGGACTCAAAGAGAACTGCATTAGTGAAAGGACTGTGTCAGAATAGGTGATGATTCAGAAAATATGTATCCTTGGACATTATACACAACTCCTCCACCAGAAAAATCTGCTGCCTACAGCCATTGTTTGACTATGTTTATAACCATGGGGAGGGATTTTCTGAGTCTCATAACTTTCATGAGTTTCCTGAGTATTGTAAGTTCATTATTCTCCAGAGTGTTCACCCAATGGTAACATTTTAAATCAGAAGAAACATTTACATCACAGGTGGAGATTGTGGTGAAACATGAGTACATATTTTGGCATCTTTTAATCTTTACATAGCTTGGGAATTGTACAATATTTGACCAGTTTCCCATTATAGAAAAGAATTCCTATATGTAGTACTACACCAACTGTGAAGGAAAAGCAATTTTTCAAGAAACTGCTTAATTCAGGAAAAATGTAGCCAGTTTTTAGCCTCACTAGATAGTTCAGATTTTGAGCAGTAGAATGTCCTAAAAAGATGCATGCTTGCTTGCTAATAATGCATAGACCAGTTGAAACCTCCAGGAAATTCCTATGATACTTTGCTATTTGTCAGTAGTGATGTGTGTGTATGTGTGTGTGTAGTTATTCTAAAAAAATAATATGCACATTTTAAACTCCATTTGTTAGAGTCTAAAGCTGATGGGCAGTTTTTGACTTGAAGTTGGTTAGACACCAATTGGAAGTTGTAGAAAATATTTAAAGAAGGGTAGAAAATGACTCTATGTAGTTTCCTTTCATGAGTCTACTCCCTAATCATGCCTTTTAAACCCAGAATTTGTTCTTCTGGTATTCATCCCTAAAAACTGTCTTGAGAGCTACTACTTATGAAAAGATAAGTATTCCTTCTATAGTAGCTTTCTTTTTGTACCATAAAGAATTAACTTTAGAGTTTACACCTATTTATTTTGAATCTTGAGACTTCCAAAATGTATATTCATTTGAACCTTTCATCTTACAATGCTGAGCAAGCAGCTCAAGATACAAGAACACACACTAACACTCAATAATTAAAGAACTCAGGGTTTGGGGCTCTATGTCGACAATTCAATTGACAGATGATTTGGAAGTCACAGAAGAAGGAATAACCAAATGTACAAAATAAAATAGATGAGAGATCTACTTCACACGAATAATTTTGATCATAGAAATGGCCTTTGACTACAGGGTTTTAGAAATGAGTTTGAATAAATCCCAGTGCTTTCCTTATGTTGGCAGAGTATACATATGTCCCGATGGTAGCATCTGTGTTTGTTGTTTTTACGTCTTCCATTCTGAAGGGCTAAGGTCAGAACTGTGGCAGAAATCATTTAGAAAGTAAAGGTGTAGGCCTTAAAACTCCAACATTACACTTGTTCTGCCAGCATTCTTCCTCCAAGGCTGTCTGCTGTGAGACTTCCAGTAAAAGAAGGGTCAGTGTTGTAGGAGGCTGCTCATTTGTTCCCGGCTACTCAGATCCAAAATAATCACTCAGAAACCATATTACTTGCAATACTGTTTGACCAATAGATTAAGTGTATTTCTGGCTAACTTTGATAACGTTTGAGTTTTTTCCTTATATTTTTATCTCCATATCTTTTTGCTCATTTATTTTTTTGAGCTATACACTTTTCTCTGCTCCCCTCCCTTCCTCTCCTCTCCCCTTCAACCCTCTCCCATGGTCCCCATGCTCCCCATGCTCCCAATTTATACAGGAGATCTTATCTTTTTGTACTTCCCATGTAGATTAGATACATGTATATTTCTTTCTTAGGGTACTGTTTGTAGTCTAGATTCTCTGGGATTGTGATTTGTAGGCTGGTTTTCTTTGCTTTTATATTTTAATTTAACCCATCTCTATTAATCTGTGTATCACCATGAGGCTGTGGCTTACCAGATAAAGTTTCATCCGGTGTCTGTCTCTGGTGGGGCTACATGGCTTCTCATTGACTCTGCCTTTTTCCTCCCAGTTTAGTTTTCCCCACATAGCTCTACTCTACCCTATCAGGCCAAGACAGTTTCTTTATTACCAATGTTATTCACAGTATACAGCGTGCAATCCCACATCACCTCCACTTTTATGTTTAAATAAAAAATGAAAGTTTTAATTTTAACATAGTAAAATTACATGACAAAACAGGTATCAAGAAAGAATTATAGTTACAATATTTATAACTACCTTATCTTTTATCATAGCTAAGGAAAATTATAACTATATAGTTTTAAATTCCATCAAATATTCTAGAATGATATAATATTACCTAAGTAAACAGGAAGTGGATTGTAAGCAGCTTCCAAAACTCTAGAATTGACAGAGACATCTTCCTACCTGGACAGTCACCCAAAGTTCTTCTGTAACGTTGAAGCAACCATTTTCCATCTACAGGCCCATAGCATGTAGCAGACTTTTCCATGAAGCAGGAAACTTCAAAGACAGTTCCACTTATATTGGCAGTTTGTCAGTCATATTTTTCTGTGTCCTGCAGAATGTCTAGCAGACTCCTTCATGAAGCAAGAACCCTAAAGGACCATCTCATCTTTAGGCAAGTTCAGCAGTCATTTCTCTGTGAATCTTGCATGTCCAGTTCATACAGAATAACATCAAGCAGTCCAGGCAAGAGCAGTTCTTAATCAAATAACTAACCAACTCTATAAGGATCCTCTTCAGTGCTCATTATCCTCTTGAAGTAGCTTGGTGCTTCGAGGAGCAAATGTGTCTCATTGTCATGAAAAGTCCTAAGTTCTTAGACATTTTAAATGCCACATTTCAAAGTTCTTTGAAAGATTTGAAGAATAATCTAACTGAAATATATCTCTATATATCTAGAAAACCTGGCTAACATGGCTACAAGTTTGACTATTATAGATGGTTACCTATATTTCATAATTATACATTACATTTTTAAATGAGCTGTACAAGCACAATACCTTAATCAAGAACAGAAGTATACATATAACAAAACTGACCTAAAATTTGTATCAATATGCCAACGGCAGCAAGTCCAAGGGCATAGTCTTGCCTGCCTACATGTCAATTTATAAGCTGAGAGAAAGGGTCTCTTGCAGCTTGCTGTTAGTGCTCTTTACCACTGGGCAGAACAACTGGGCGAAGGAGACTGCATCAGCGGTGGCATCTAATCCGATCTGAATCAGCGAGTGTTTTCCCTATTTTGTACCTAAATAAATTCTTAAGAACCTTTACCAGACTCTCGTGGATTCACATAATGCTGCTGATAGTTACCACTTCATGTCAAGAGGTGAAAGAAGAAATATTCACGAAACTGTGAATAGATAGAAAGTGAAAGCGTTATCCATATTGTCACAGTTTTTGATTCATTAGCCTTTACAAATAAAGGGCAGATTCAATTAGGCTAAGTAGATGGTTATTTAAAAATAATCCATAAAGCATTTCTTTATCATATAGTAAATAAGGTTTATGATTAACCACAGCTTAGCATGTTCCAGTGTTAGTACCAGGGCAGTTTGTTTTCATAGCTTGATCTAAACAACACTTTATGTTGACACTTCTATTGTGTATTTAATGAACTCACATCAAATATGCATGGCAAATAAATACTATGTTCCTGGTAAACCTTTATTCTTTCTTGCTTTCTTGATCTGCTCAAGAGAAGTAATACAGTTTTCACAATATATTTCTTCTCTCATAAAAATGCATTTCCCAGGCATTGTTGCTAAATCTTATTTCCATATTTTTGCAAGACAGAAAACAGAAATCTCAATCATCCTAAGTGTAGATGTGCAGCTATTTAAAACTCAGTTCTGAACTCTACCTCAGTTTGCCTCTGAAGAGCCAGTCTGTCGAGAGGTACACCTCTGACAGAAAGGATTAAGTCTCTGGAAAATCTTTAATCTGATGCCCATACTGAAAACCATTAAGGCAACAAAGATGATGTCACCAATGAGAATTAGGGCTGGAAATGGTATACTTAGTAGTAGAAGATTGTCTTGAACCTGGAGCTGCCTTGTGACTGTGTATCTGAGCATTGTAGAGGTGAGCTATGCTAATCCCCTTCCCGAAAAGAAGTGGTTAGCACTGTCACAAATCATACCCTGGGATATCAGATGATCTCTTCATTGTCCACAAGGTTGATATGAAATAGTCTGTAAGTGACTTGGATTTCTAGGACAGGAAAAATATACAATGGTCTGGTCCCCAATTTGCTTACATAACCTATGATTTAGGGGAGCAGTACAAAAGAAAGGTGATCATATTCACAGTCTACACACCCCTCCTGCATCCCTGCAAAAGTCACTTTTAGATTGTGAATGGCATTGTCCCCAAGTGGGTAGAACAAGGCAATTTGCTCTCTAAGTTTTCATATCCAGCACGGGGTTCAGCCAAACAGAGAACAAAATAGCAATTTCTTCCTTTTGTGGGAGATAAATATGAAGACAGACACCGCTAGGCAGTGTTTGTCTTACCCAGACCCAGAATGTGAGATCAGTATGAATTTTCCTGGTAATTAAATTTTGTAAAAAAAATGAATTCTTTGGTTTATTCTGAGCAACTCTGAGACCAGAAATAACAAATGTTTGATTCTTGAACTCAATAGACTTTGAAATAAGTGCCTGTTTTCGTTCATCTCCAGCTTTGGGTGTATTTTGAAGCAGCTTTAAAGCTAGCGTTCCTTGTAACTCACGATGGGATATCTTTATACACCACTGACAGTAATACAACTCATTTTGGGTGATTAACTTAACCCCCAGCATCACAAGTGCCTTGCCATATTAGCATAGCTTTCAAGGAATAGCTGCAGCGTGAGAAAATTGCCTGTAGGATTATTTGCAACTAGGAACCTGTGAAATGTAAAATAAAATTGAAGACTATAAAGTAAAACATCAAAGCTACCTAAAATATTAATAGCCAGCACTCTAAAAAGTAATTTAGAAGATTGTATGAGGTAGTGAAAATTGCTAATTTAAAAAGAGTTGGTTTTTTTTATTTTTTTAAGGAGGAGTTAGAACAAACAAGAAACAATAGAAATTCATTCTACTCATATCATAAAAGGAGGTCAAGGGGATATCACAGCCCTGTCAGTGGAGATGGTCTAAGGTTCGATATTTGCCAATCTTGAATTTAAAACTATATGAAAACAAAGCTGACATTCTCCCCATTTCAAAACTTAGAGGGAAACAAGAGATACCCCTTGTAAGTTATGTGACAGATCCAGAGGGCATTTTCAATTACAACTGGAACTCCTGTCTCTTTAGGCATTTGCTCTGTTACCCTGGAGTGTTTGCCTGTGGTCTTTTGATGCAGTTTCTCTAGCCATTCTTTCATTCTGTTTTGGTTTCTTTTTGCCCAAATGCGTCCTATGGCAGGAATGCCTACTTCAGCGCCCACAATCAGCCTCGTAGGCTAGGCATAAAATCCTCATTTCAGACTCGTGTAGGATACATTCAAAACTTGCCCCTGACACTTAGTAGGCAGTTGTTTAAACATGAGCTGGCTGCTTACATCCCTATGCCTTACCCTCCTTGCCTGTAAGCAAGTCCTCTCTACCTCAAGGTGATGTCAAAAATTTCAGCGGAGAATGCGCACAAAAGCTTCATCTTTCTTCCTGGTAAAGCAGCAAACATCTAACAATGTGTAGCTTTTCAGAAATGATTCATTTCAGGAGATGATTTCAGAGAAGGATGGATGGATCACAATGGGAGTGTAGAGACAATGCAGACACAAGGGCACTTTAAGATATCTTTCTCTAGGGAAGAGGTTCTCCACATAGATTAACATGTGTCTCATTGCAGGGTAGGTACAACAGAAGGGAAAATAGGCTATATTTCTGAGAGTAGGAACAACCTCTGTGTTTACACCTGTGCCTAAATATATTATGCTGCTTTGAGGTTATGCCTATCTATGTAACAAACAAAGCTGATCATTTCCATAAAATACAGAACGTCTGAAGTAGGAAAACTGTACTTAGGCTAGAATGTTGAGGCAAGTGGCATATATATTAAAGGCAAAAAAATCAATAAAATGAAATAATAAGAGAAGGAAGGAAAGCTGACATAAATTAACTATATAAAAGGTACTAAACTAATTAATACAGAGTTCAGAACAAGGATGAAGAAGAAGAAAATTACATCATGTTATCAGTACTGACAACATCACATGTCGGCCTTTTTACTAAATATTCTAATTATGGGGTGTGTGTGTGTGTGTGTGTGTGTGTCTGTGTGTCTGTGTGTGTTCTTGAATTTAGAGCAAAAATTATTTCTATTTTATGAGTAAGGAGGTAAGTATTTAAAAATTATTTTACTTGTACAAGATAAACTTAGTACTTGGGAAATCAAGAGTTTAGAGAAATCTGCAGAAAATGTCTTGTAAACCACAAAGCAAATCAGATCATGTTGAAGGACTTTGGCAAAGTGACCTACAATAAGGGCTGGAAGATGACTCACTTGGTAGAGGAGAGACTGTATAAGCATGAGGACCTGTGCCTTTTCTTGATGTCCACATAAAAAGCCAAGTGCAGTGGCCCTTGCTTTTACTTCCAGCATTGGGGAAGCAGAGATGGAAGGATCCCCAGAGCTACGTGGGCAGCCTAATGGAAATAACGAAAGCCTGTGATCTGCATGGTAGCTAGGGATCATGAAACACGCTCAACAGCATCACGTAAAAGTAGTAAAGCATGTAATTATAATAAATGATGCATCCCTATCCATCCTGTGAGAAATCAGAAAGAAAGCTTCGTGCCTGGAGTAATTAGGAAAGATCATTAATAAATGCAAGGCATTCGTTTGTGGGAAGTCATATTAATAAAACAATGAAAAGACTTAAAGGAAACATTGGGGGAAATCTTTATGGGCACGTCATCAGCAAAGTCTCAACCCTGATTAAAAACCCACTAAATTATTTCAATTTCAAAAATCTACTAAATTGAAAATGTTTTCCATCAAAAAGTAAATATTTTCTGCTGAGAAAAGAATTCTTGAATCAAGGGAAAAAGTCAATGGGCAAACAAATAATCAATCCAACTTGGAACACCAAACAAACAGATGCATCCCCTAACTGCATAGAGGCTGAGAAACCAAGAGAGAAACCAAGGTCCCCAAAGGAAAATGGATCAAGGATATGAACTGACAGCCCACTGAAAGGAAAATACAAATGCTTCTTAAGTGTATGAAGACTTGCCTAATCTCATTCATGATAAGACAAACGGAAAGTCACACTGCACTGAGATGTCACTTTTCAATTATGTGGGCCAGGAGTGAAGTCCCAAGTGAACTGTGTGAACAAGCCAGAAAAACAGATTCCTCAAAGGAATGCTGATAGAACACCATCAAAAAAGGAGGCAGAGAGGTTGAGTGGCAAATAATAACAAAAAACGACCAACCATTCTAGGGCTAAAACTAACTCATTATTTCTTCTTGATGTGAATATTTCTAATGAAGAACTTAATTGCCCAGGAAATTATTGCATTTTGTTAATTCTTTGCAGATTCATATGCTGTATTTTGATAATATTCACAGTCTCCTTCCCTTCAATCCACTCCTACCCACACTTGTTTTATATTGGCGTCTCCTTTATTTACTTTTTAAATTCACTAACCTATTGACTCCAAATGGAGATCTTCATATATTGCTGGGTATGAGGCTATCTATTGGAGCATGGTTGATCTGCTAGGAGTCACACCCTTAAGGAAAACTGACTTTTACTTCCCCAGAAGCTATCAACAGTCTATAGCTCCCCAGTTAGTGCCGGGGCATGCATGAACCCCTTCCCATTTCATGGTAGAATGTTAACTGGTTTGATCTTGTCCTGGCAGCCAGAGTTGCTGTGAGTCCACGGGTACAATGGTTCTGTCCTGGCCAGAAGACTCTGTGTTTCTCCAGTCCATCCTGACAATCTTTCTAGCCCTCTTCTGTGATGGTCCTAAAACCTTAGGGAAAGAGTATGGCATAGATGCCCCACTTGTGACTGGGCACTCCACAGTCACTTATTCTCTTAATTCTGACCAGTAGTGAGTTTTTGCATTAACCACTAAACAAAGAAATTTCTTTGATGAGGTATCAGAGCTGCAGGAATCTATGGCTAGAGAGAAAAGAATTGAGAGGAGAGTTCAATGCCATGTACATTTAGCAAAATAATAGTAACAGGTGGTCCTGTGAGCACTCCAACCATGGGTTCTTTGCCAGATTTTCAGGACCAAGTATGTGCTTCTTCCTATGGAATAACTTATAGCCAATTAGAAAGTTCTTGGTTTCTTCATAACATTCATGCCATTATTACACCCTTGAATATATCTGGTTATACCAGTTATTATTGCAGTTCATTAAGTATAACCAAAAAATAGTTTAGGAATTAATTTCTAAAATGGAGTAACAAGGCACAAAATTTGTTCTTGCATTTGCAATAATCATTTGATAAAATATATGCAACTATTTTTTTAAAATAACTTGAACATTGAACAATGAAGGGCAGTGATATTTAAATCAGGATACATGAGTTGAGTTATAGCATGGCGTCATTATACAGACTAATGGTTCTAGGCTGCAAGACCCAAGGGGAGAACTCTGACAGTAATGAGAAGACTTCCTGTAACACTATTAATAAAAAAATCCAGAGACAGATATTGGGGTTTAACCCGAAGGTCAGGAAAACCAAACGGTCAGCCACTGGCTCTTCCCTCTACCTCAGTCTGAAATGGCGATCCTGTCTCCAGGAGTCTTCAGAAGGAGACTGTGTCAGAGCTTTTTCCTCCCATTTTATATTCCTCTCTAGTGCTGGGATTAAAGGCATGCACCACTACTGCCCTGTTTCTATGGCAACTAGTATGGCTACTGGGATTAAAGGTGTGTGTCAACACTGCCTGGTCTGTAAGGCTGATGATCAGTGTGACTGTTTTACTCTCTGAACCTCAGGCAAGCTTATTTATTAAAATACAAATGAAATATCACTTCTAGAGTTTGGGAGTTACTGAGAAACTAGGGACATCCGCCTAGTCTGAGTTCAAATTACTTATTGCTAGAAAGGAAAAAAGGAATCAACAAAAACAAAGGCAACACCTTTCAGCATCTGCAGGGTTCTACCCTAGGATACTCAGGCAAACTCTCTGAGCTAAGGAATCTGAGGGAACTGCCAGAAGCCAGGAGAGAACCTAGTGTCAGTACTGGAAGCAACAACACCTAGAGCTCACACAGCACTGAAAACCCTACTTACTTCCCAGGCAGATTGGAAACTCATGAAAATTTTCAGAGAATATGTAAATACTCAGGATGATATTTTCTTAGCAGGAAAGGGGAAATAGACCTAAACTACTATTTTACTTCAACTTAATGAGTTTTAAAATTCAAAGGGTCAAATTGTTTCCAAGTCACTTAACAGAGTCCCAAACAGAGCTGAGAGACTTTAAAGGACTCTAAAAATTCCCTGCACAAGGCATGATTTGTGATTTCTGATATGCAACTAAAAATTTCTAGTCATGAAAATGAAAAAAATGGAATCTGTAATTAGGAGGGGAAAAGTAAACAATTGAAACCAATCCAGATATGAAACATGTTAGAATTAACCGGCATGGACATTGAAATGGTTATTGTACCTGTAGCCCAAAGATTTCAAAAGCAGGAGAAGACCAAAATGTTACTCAAACTCAGAAAATGTTTTTAAAAATCATGTCAAACTTTCCCTAGAGGTAGAAAGTATTACATCTGAGATGAAAAATGTACTAGGTTGAGATTAATGGCAGATTGAACACTGCAGGAGAAAAGATCCCTGAACTTTAAAATGTAGCAGCAGAAACTAACCAAAATGAAGAGCAAAGAGAAGAGACTAAAGGAAAACCTCACCAAAAAGTAGAAATACATAATCAGAAAGCTGTGGCATCACTCTGAGAAGCCCAATGTACACAACCAGAGTCTCCAAGGGAGAGGACACAGAAGTGAAAACACAAAAACACATTCAAGGAAAAATGGCAAAGTGTCTAGATTTGATGAAAAACACAAACCTGTTAAAATCAAAGAACTTCAGTAATTTCCATACGGAAAGTCCTTTACCAAAACACCACCAAAGAGTCCACTCAAAATGTGTGGGAAAAAATCATAATAGAAGTCACATAGAAAGGCATGCTGTCTATAGCGGGTCCATAGTATAAATGGCAGCATCTGTTTTGCTAGAAACAGTGTGAGTGAGAAAACAGAGAAGTAACATGTCTCAAAGTACAGAACAGAGAAGCTACCACTCTGTTCCTCTGACCAAGTCGGCTTCTCTTTCTGCCTACGAATGGAAAAACCTGGTTATAGCATCACTAAAAATAAAAAGGGCAAACTGCAGATTGATGACTTTTCATCAATGACAGAACTGCATTGAGAAAACGGATAAGGGGTCGTTGAAAGAGTACAGTGACTGGACCTTTGCTAACCAGTAGGAAGATGCCACTGCTGGCCATAAAAGCCAAACTGCTTTAGATATGAAATAAATGCAAGTCAAAAGAACATCAAGAAAGAGAATTGCTGCTCATTGGGATGAGATCAAAGGGTAGTCTTATATACTCTTGGTGGGACAGAAAATAGTCCAGCTACTACAAATGTCAAGGCAAAGGGTCCTCATAAAACTAAAGACAGAACTTCCATATGTCCGAGCTAGACCATTGCTGGGTATTTACCTA
Organism: Ondatra zibethicus; assembly: GCA_004026605.1. Classification (NCBI taxonomy): domain Eukaryota; kingdom Metazoa; phylum Chordata; class Mammalia; order Rodentia; family Cricetidae; genus Ondatra; species Ondatra zibethicus. The sequence continues at coordinate 79,029 of PVIU01002137.1, read as the reverse complement.
AAGCTTCAAAGTTAGTTTCTAGAGATACCTGCTCACCAGTGTCTATTGTAGCACTGCTTATAGCAGTGAAGTTATGGAACCCAGCCAGGTGTCCGTCAGCAGAGGAATGGATAAAGGGAATGTTGTGTGTATACACACCAGAAATTATTTCAATCATAAAGAACAAAGTTTGTTGTTTGCAGGAAAAGGAACAGAAGTGGAGATATCAAAGGAATTAAATCATCCTCAGAAAGTCTCCTATGTGTGAGTCTTAGACTTTACAGATACATAAGATCAGAGATGTGCAGATCACGTGAAGGCAGAAGAGAAACAATTTGGGGAACAAGATAACTAGGGGAGGTGTGGAAATGGGAGAGGAGTGGGGACTGGTAGGGAGGATGCTCCAAGGCCATTGCAAGTTTGCACAAAAATGCCCTTCTGTAACCCGTATTGACAGTAAGCCAGTAAGAAAATGCAGCTAAAGTAAAATGATGAAGGGAGAGTGTGGTCTGCCACAGGGTGGAAGTATTTGGGGACTTTGGATATTATACTCTTCTTGATTTATTGCATGTCGCCTCTTATAACCCTTAAATGTGTCCTCATGGTACTCGATGGTGCTGGAGGAACTAGGAACTCCCTCCCCAGTCATCTTCCCTGTTTTACTTTTGGATCAAGGGTTGGGTGTTTGGGGATGGGTGGTTGTGGTGGAGAATATCATTGACACCATTAACAGGGCAGTCTTGCAGTACTGGTGAATCTGCTGTAGGTTGGAAAAGCAATTTTAGAGATGGTACTCACCATAGGAAAGAATAAGAAGACATTCCAAACTCAGCATTACAGCAGGGAGAGAAATCAGTTATGAAGAATAAATAGATCCCCTTTGGACTCACAGACTCTAAGTTTGAGGCTTAATTAAAATCTTAGCAAGTATCCCGTTTCTCTCCCCCACCACTAGACTAAAACAGCTGTTGAGTAAAAATGAAAGCGGAGCACAGCTGGGAGAACTGTAAGAAACAGAGCCTCTCTGAGGAGTGGTGCAGGGAAAATACAGTACCAAGGGGAAGGCAAGCGCTCACAATCACCTCAGGCAACAATCTCATACTCAAGACCCAACACATCACTAGAGGAATCTGAAGCCTGTGGTGAGCTAAGGTTAGCCACTGCCATAAATCTCAAACATCCCAGCTTCTGATTAGTCTGGTTAACACCAGCCCCTCACTAATAGGCTGTCAAAAAAGACATGCTCATCTCCAAATACAGAAACACTTACCACAGTATCTGCTGTCCTGTGTGAGATGTCTGGATCTCAACAAGAATCTGTGGGATATTTTCCTTTTTAAGGAATGAAAAAAATAATCTGCAGGAATAAAGTAACCAGAGGAATTGGACTCAGTTATGATGCTGGGTTCAGAATTTATTTGACCAAAATTTGAAGTAATTATTAATATATGTTAAAATCTATAATGAAGAAAACACGCTTGTGGGCAACATCAGACAAGTTACTCCTGCAGAGGGACTAGACAGCACTTAGAATAAGTGCAAAAAAAATCAATGCACAGTATAGATAAAAAAAAAAATGCCTTCGGGGTTAGGGCCTGTCCATAGACTTGACACAGCAAAGGGAAACATGAGTGACAATTAAGAGAGGCCAATAGACCATGCAGACAACGCGAAGTACAGAGGGTTAGGGCCTGGGAGAGAGAAATGAGGATTCAGAGTTCCAAGACAATAGTAAATGGGCAGTGTTAGGTGACTGGACTCCTGGAAGAAGAAAGAGCAGTGGAAATAACAGCTGAATGTTTTCAATATTATCTACACACTCAAAGCAAATGAGCCCAAGACTGGAAAACACCAAAATCTGGTAAATACCATAAAACCTACACTTCAGAATTTCATGTTAAGATTTCTGGATCTGAAGTAGCATGGGATAAGTTTGAAGGCAAGTAGAGGGAAAATGAGTTGCTGCCCACATAGAAATAGGACAATGAGAGCAAACTTTTCATCAGAAGCCTGCAAGCAAGCAATCACATGGAAGACAGCTTTAGAAGGCTTAGAGAGAGAGAAGCAAATGGGAGGGAGGAGGGAAAGAGAGACAGAGAAACCTACTATCCTGGAATTCTGTGTCTAGATTAAATATCTTCTGAAAATGGAGGAAAAATCAATGCTTTCTCATACACAAAACAAATGGAGGGAAGTCTCCCCTAGAAACAACTCTTACGAAAACCTTTTTTTCCCCCCGAGACAGGGTGTCTTTCTGTGGCTTTGGAGCCTATCCTGGAACTCACTTTGTAGACCAGGCTAACCTTGAACTCACAGAGATTCACCTGCCTCTGCCTTTCGAGTGCTGGAATTAAAGGCATGTACCACCATTGCCTGACCTGAGGAACATTTTGAAGAAATATTTTAAAGTAGGATATTAGGATTTTAGAAGGGGAGACCAGAAGAGTTTAAAAATGAACAAATTAAAGGAAAACAAAAATTTTCTCTTATAATTTAATTTCATCAAACATTATTTTTAAGTAAAAATATCAATGACTTAATGTGTGTTTATGTAACATATTACAAATTATGGTAATGCTGAGAAAATAATATTTAAAGCTTGGCTCAAATTATTTCATGATAAATGTGATATCTGGGTGTTTGCCTGAAAGTTCAAGGCTTGGGATTGATACCTAACACTGGGGCAGAGAAGAAGCCAAAAACTCCTAAAAAACACCATATATTTTAAAAAGTATGATAGTTCAAGTAAGATAAAACACTGTGGAAAATTTACCAAAATGAATGCACAAAAATGCCAAAATCAAATCAAAGTTTGGATTTGTCCATTCCATTCCTAAGAATTAAACTTATCTGAACAAAATAAATACATGCCCATAAAAAGAGTTGAACATAAATATTCACAGCAGGCTTGTTTTCACATAGGAAACCCTGAGCAAAGCTTGAATGTATACCAACAGACAAATAGGCAAGAAAATTATATATATTTGGATAGCACAAAGTTCATAATTGAAAGGAAGGTGTTGCTGATGTATGCAAGGGCATAATAATGGTAGTGAGTGAAAGAACATCAGAGAGGAGCATTGTTTTTATTTGGATAAGATCCAAGGACAGGAGCATTAGTCCAGAGTAACATAAAATAGATGGGTGTTGCTTAAAGACAGGGCATGGATGACGAACATGTGGGTATCACACTGGCAGGGGAAAATGTTGGGTATTGTTTACCTTGATGTAATGATTCCATGAGGATTTGTGTGCGTATATACATATATATGGTGTACAATTTTATGTGTATATTACCTTATCAAATTATAAAATGTAGCTACTGAATACATACAGCTTGTCATGAATTATTTACATCTCTGTTGAAAACATTTGTTCAAGGCAGACATATCACAGAACATTTTAATTTGAATCTGTTATTAATTTCATATACTGGCCATGTTAGTGTGCCTCTCTAAAATTGTCCTTTTCATTTCTTGATGCCTAAATTTACTCATACAAGAATAACATCCCTCAAAAACTTTGAAGAGTTTACATCTTTTATGATGCCAGTTGGTGTTATTAACCAAATCTCACTTCCTCTTCTTCTTTCTTCCTTCTTCTTCTTCTTCTTCTTCTTCTTCTTCTTCTTCTTCTTCTTCTTCTTCTTCTTCTTCTTCTTCTTCTTCTTCTTCTTCTTCTTCTTCATCATCATCATCATCATCAGTAGTAGTAGTAGTAGTAGTAGTAGTAGTAGTAGTAGTAGTAGTAGTAGTAGTAGTATTTACTGGACAATCCACTACAATGCATGCCCAATCAAGTTATGGTTAGATGAGTTCATGTGACTGATTTCTAGCCAATGTTACTCGGTGGTGTGCATTTTCTTTGGGCTTAGCCCTTAAGTACCATTTCCCCACAGCATTCCTTTTGTTTCCATATTGTTCAGATGAGTAATGGTTTCTCTAAAACCCATGGAAAGGCACAGAGTCACAATGAGAACTGTTGTCTGTAAATGGAAAACTGCCAAAAACTACTTCATATCCAGGGATAGTGGAGTTACATCATCATGAAGTAAGTTTTGTTAGGAAAAGCCACACAAAGATGCCAAAGTATCCACGTGTTACATAGCCATATCATCTCACTAATATTTTTTATTTATTTTACATAAGTAATGGTAGTAATAAAATAATCATTAACGGCAATGTCTTTGACTGGATGGTTCTTTGTTTTTTGAGATTTTTACACATGTAACTTCTGTGCCAGATGCACAGTAGACATTTAGGTGTTTTTCTACTTCACTGACTTAATGTTTTCCTTTTTAATAAACAAAACTACAAAAGAACATATGTATATTTATCATAATTATGATTTAGTTATGATATAATTAAAAAGTAAATTTAAATAGTTTTGCCAAAATAGCCTTTTATTTGCTTTCTTTAATACCTGTAGGAATAAGAACCCAAGAACTATAAAATTGGGAAAATAATTTCTGTTGAAATAGAGCTTGAACATGGCTATGTAGTTACAGAAAGCTTATTTATAGTTCTGATAAGAATTCTATTACACAATTCTACATTTTGTTTTTCAAAGCAAATTATAAAACAAAGGATTCATCTTGCTTGTACAATCATCTTGTAAAAGATTTTTCTTTCCTGTGGATAGTGGTATTTCACTTCAGTTTCTAGGTGTTATTTCTGAAGAAAGCATTAAGTGGTGATATTTCTTTATAGTTTTTACTAAAGCAAGCTTGACTCCATGACTTCAGAAGGAATATACCTGCTTGGTTCTGTGGTCCAACTAATGAGTAATTGTTCTTAAAAGGCCACCTAGGACAGTGATTCTGTGGAAGCTCACTTGTACCTTTTGTAGTAAATCATTCTGCCTGGTATTCAGCATAAACCCCGACCCCGGATTCACCACTTTTGCCAGAGTGGAAGAGAAAAGAGAAAAAGAAAATATGCCTTTCTTAAGAAATTGCTGCAATCATAGACACATAATTACTTCTTGAAGAAATGAAAGAGGGAAAAATGAATCCATGCCGCTAGGTAGGGGTCTATGGTGTTTGAAGTGGAATGGCCACTCGGATGTAAAACAACCCTTGAGTGCAGCACAGAGTTTAACGGGTCCCTTACTTGACAGATGAGCTCTGAGAAAATGACATCCTCGGTCCAGAGGGCAGTGTTACCAGAGGCCATGCACTTTATACATGGGCACCACACACATGCTCCGTTAGCCCTGAGCTACTCCTAACAAAGTTCCTTTCTTCTCAGAGTGGTTGCTCATTTGTCAGAATTACCTGTTCCCTAGAGACGTAGACATGCGTTTGGCTGCATGGAGACCCATCCTCTAAATGCTAACCTTGAAATCTTCCTCCGAAGAACGGAGAGCCTGAGAACTTGAAATTGTTGAGAAAACCTCCCAAAGAGAGGTTGAAGAGAAAGCCCTGAGGCAGTTCAGAGGTCACAGACCCTCAGATGAGTAAGAAGCCATTGAACACCCTTTTTTATAACTTATTCAAAACATATCAAAGAATAAATCAACTTACTCCCCTATCTTGAAAAATCATAAATAGAAAAATCAAAGAGGTAAAATCAGAGCACTAAAAACAGTTTCAGAGAAGTCACACAGTTCACAGTTTGTCTCAAAACTGTGCACAGTTTGGCATCCGGGTCTAATAAGGCAGACAACGAATATTCTTGAAGTTTCAGGTAATTCACACCATTCAAATGAATGTCCTCCTGTTGTTTAATAAAAATGCATATATTTTTCACCGGTTTTTGTACTAAAACCAGTGACAGAGCCCTTCCAACCAGGAAGGGCTAAGTGTCCAAAACTACCAAATCTCTCGCAGAGGTTCATGTTTGTGTCCCTGACCACCAATCCTGGCAGTGTGATTTACCACTCTTAGTTTTCACTGCTACGGTTCCATGGGCAGACTTCATGGTTTTAGGTCTGCTTGATGGGCATTTTATTTTTCCATGGACTGATGGAACAAGTTTTGTTTCAAAGTAGCCTTTATATTTCTTCCTGTCCACAAGAGTTTTGGCTGAGCATTAACAGTTTTATTTCTTCCTCCCTCCTCTCTCCATTCTTCCTTCCTTCCTTCCTTCCTCCCTTCCTTCTTTCCTTCCTTTCTTCTTTCTTCCTTCCTTTCTGTCTTTCTTTTCTTTTTTCCCTTCATCTTATTCCTGCGGTCTTGATTTGAAATTACAGAATCGTATACTGAAAACACAGTTGCTTTACTGTCCAGTAGTGGTTAACGGAGCTATGGAAGGAGATGTCATGGGTGAGATGGTCCTATCAGCCAGAGTAATTTGAAAGCAAAGTGGAAAAGATAACAAGGAGTGTGGTGGCTGGTATTTAGTTACCACTGACTTCCACAGCAGAGCATGGAGAATCAGAGAACAACTGAGAGATTTAGTAGGTCGTAAGCAAGGTTGTGGAGGGACCAGAGCAATGAAGAGAAGCTCTGGATGCCACAGTGGTGTGGTTTTAGGTCTTTGACAGCTTTTTCTTTCTAGGAGAGTAATCAGGGAACTAGCTAGCAAAGGCTGACAAGAACTGAGTTGGAACCAGAGCTAGAGACCTATAGAGAACTGGACCCCGGAGGGAAATAAGAACTTTTTGACAGGGCAGCCCAGCTGTGCTTGCTGTTAGAGGCACATTCTGATGAGCCATCCTGCTGCCCAGGAACAGCTGTCATCTCTATGAGTTAAGCCACTGTGTCTGTAGGCTGATGTGCAGTTGGAGAAAGAGATGCAATTGTTATTCAATCAGGAGGCTGACTGGCAGGGTCCTGTTGTCATGCAAAGCTATAGGACCTAGGCCATTCCATAAATTCCATCTCCTCTTCCATCCCAGTTCGGTGCAAGGCAGTATTTTTTTAAATCACTTCTTTAGTGTTGCATCACAGCCTTCACAAGCCAACATAAGTTGCACAGCACTGACATTCTATCTCTGTTGCTCTTCCTTCAAAGCTAGCTCTAGCCACAAGGAATGTCCCAACATTACAGAACTTGTCTCATGTGGTCCTTTAATTAAACATAATGTATTAGAACAGTGTCTATCCCACAGGTGAGAGTGGAGTGAAGCAAGTTGAAAAGAGATTTTTTTGGAGACCACATGGAGCAATGAAGTGGACATCCATGTGGACTTACTGATACCACATGGGAGGGATAGTAAGGGTACCTGTCTGTGCACTACTTGTCCTTCACATTGTGGGCAGGTTCATCTCTGGATGGGGAAGAAAGCCTTTTCTGGCTAAGCAGAGCTAAGAAAGGACAGTGTCACACTTGTCTCCGTTTCCTCATGTTCTTCCCTCTTTTACTTCTTCCAGAATCCAATAGCTGTTTGCATTTCTCCAAATACAAAGAAGTTATGTCACCCTGGCTACAAGACTGATTAACAAAAATACAAGGGTCTCCTACTGTAAATAAGAAATAAAAAATCTAGAAGAGAAATATATAACAGAAATGTATATGTTTCTATCCTGAACCCTGGCTTTTCAGATTTTAGAAGCTCCTTCCTTCCTTCCCTTCCCTTCCTTCTCTTCCCTTCTCCTTCCTTCCTTCCTTCCTTCCTTCCTTCCTTCCTTCCTTCCTTCCTTCCTTCCTCTACTTACTTACTTACTACTTATTTATTTGCATGAGTTTCTGCTCTCCTGGCCACATTAATGTGGTTTTCTTACCAATAGTTCAGTCACATGTTAGGGGAGTGCTTCTTTTCCTACTGGACTGTTCCAAGTATCCAAATCACAAATAAATTACTTAATTTTTAATATTGTGGTACATTAAAATTTATACAGCTAGTTTCCAGGACATTATTTTTATTCATGGGAATTTCCACAATGTAATTGGATTAAAAATGAGTAATTTTAAAAAAAAGGAAAAAAGTAAAGAAAAAAATGAGTAATTAATAGTGTAACAAAGGAAGTTTTATGTTTCTCAACAGAAAGTGTGTGTTCAAGGCAATGCTATCTGCTGTACTGTACTGTGCTGTGAAGTGGGAGGTAAGTTGTGGGATAATTGTCTCATCTTCATGGAGCCTTACTTCCAATTGGCATTCTCATTTCATACAGTGCATGGATAGAGCTCAGGATTTAGGAACACTGCCTTGTACTTTAATTTGATATCCTGACATTCTAGGGTCTTCTGTCACTCTCACTCAGTCATCTCAGATATCCGGATGCTGTTTTCTGGGTGTGGCAATGTCAAAAGCAAGCCTGCTATGCTACCATCCTGCCGAATTTCTCCTCCATAGTGCCAATGGCACACTTAATACACAGTAAAAAAAAAAGTTGCAAAGACATGCAGCACAAATCATGTGAACACACAGTAATGAAGAAACTGATGTCATAGGAGAGGAGGAGCTTAGAAGGGGAAAGAAAGAAGAGAAAGAAAATTAATAGATGAAAACCACCATAGAACATGACAATTAGCATCTCTCCTTTCATCTCTGTGTTGCGTTTTTTGTTTGTTTGTTTGTTTTTGTTTTGTTTCTTCTTTTTGAAACAGGTTCTCATTGGGTAGCCCTGGGCTGTCCTTAAACTGAGAAAAATCCACCTGCCTCTGCCTCCGAGTCTTAACATGCCTAGCCTTATCATTTTAGGCAGGTGATCAATTGCAGAAAACTAAACAAAAGAAAAAATGGAAATCCAAATTTGTCTCCATGCTTTTGTACTAGAAGATAAACAAGCATTAGATCTGGTTTGAAAGGGGAAAACATTCCTTGGTGCTTAGGCAGCAAAGGAACTATTACTGAGGAAAACTCTTTATTTCACGTCAACCTGAAAAAAATAAAAGAAAGATTTGGGGTTGTAATTCCAGCTTATTGAAGTGTTTTCTGGTAGACTGGAAACAATCTTTCTGGCTGAACAAACCTCTCTGAAATTACAGGTACAGCCATAAACACACAGCCATTCTTCTCTGTCCCTCCCTTCTAATGACTGGATTAAAGTGTCTTTTTTATGTGACTGTGCGTCTTCTGCCCTTCTGACACACGAAATTGGCCAATTTAGAAGCTCTGGTACCTGATGGCCATTGAATGGTCATTGTCCCTAAGTGCTATTGTATACCTCACCACTGACTGCACTGGGGACTAGACCTGTCTCTAAGAAGCCCGAGTGGCCACTTTCAAAATGTCTGCTGCTGATTTTAAATGTTTTGTTTGATCTGGCAAAAGCAGGAGAATCAGGAATTGGACTCATAGTATTCAAGCTGTTGTCTCTCCTCTTTTCTGTCTTTTTTTCCGTTTTCTTACTCTTTTCTGTATGTTTCATACCAATTCGTGAGGGAAACCATGACTTTTCGGCAACATGGAAGCTGGACTGAGTTCAAGAGAAGACCCTGCTGACAGACTGGCTGTGAGGTTACTGCTCTCAGCCTCTCTCTCTCTGTCTGCTCTGGCCTCCTCACATCCCGCTCCTGGGACTCTCCACACCAGGCCAGGCATCCCTCTCTGAAAGGCGGGAGGTAGCAGATTGCTTTGCTCCAGGTTTTTGCTCATCAGTCTCTTGCCTTCTCTCTTCCAATGCTTGTGACAATGTGGAAGAGTTCCCCAGCCAACCATTCCCTGGCATTCCATGTGTTCCACGGTGGGATGGGAGGAAGCCCACCCGCCTCTACGAGGCTGATAACCATCGTTGCTTCTAATTCGTGCTTCGGTATATCTCATCACAGCGTGCATCTGTTGGGGAGATAAAAAGAGAGATTTGCAAATATGTAATTAGCAGATGTATGAAGGCTGTGAAGGCAAAGTAGAGGAAGGAGAAAGCATATCTTGGGTTAAGTGTGGATAACTGCTGGCTTTTGTCTGAATAGGCCATTACTAACACCTGGAGGCTGCCTTGGTCCTTGGAGGAGAACCATGGAGAATATTTGGTAACGAACACATTTGGTTCACAGAGGGGGTTGTTCAGAGCCAGATTGGAAAACATTTTAAAATGGAATATTGCCTGCATAAAAGCTACAGATATTTCAGCTCTGCCACATAACGGGAGTTCTCTAGTGGATCCTTCCACATAATGGAGCCTTATGGTGGGCCTATGGAATGCCCCACACTAACGTGGGGAAAGCGTACACATTCTCAGCCAAATGTTTCCACATGCATTAGAGCGCATGCAGTATTATTGAATCACTTTCTCTGCGCCCTTGTGTATGAGTGCCACCACACACTGGAGAAAGGGGTTTGGCTTAGAATCGGCAGGGTTCCTCAATACTGATGGAGAGCTTTCATAAGTGTAGTCTTTTCAATATTGTTGAAGTCTGTCTCCTGTTACTCCTAGTAACCTCTTCTTCCCTCCCCTTAAAATTTCCTATAGAAAAAAACAACAATCATCCTATAGAAAAAAACAACAGTCAAACAAACAAACAAACATTGGGAATTTTAGAACCTTGGGATAAATGTCAGAATATTTTCCTGTTTGAGACATTCAGTTTACTTGAATTCATATAAAAGTGTTAGATTCTATTGTCTCTTCTAATGAAGCATATTTCAGTCAGGGATTTCACCAGCATGTACTGGAAGTCATATTTTATTTTTTTCCCTTCTTAATTGTTTTTTATGGGTATGGTTGGTTGGCCTACAGCTATGTCTGTGCACCATGCACATGCGGTTGGAAGCCATACTTTTTTAAGGAAGGGAAAAGGGACAGATTGTAACCTTGAAGGGGATGGAATGAGGGCCGTGAAATGAATGACCTAGCTTCTGCTTCTCCCGGTAAACACACAGTGCAGTGGACCCAGATTTCTGGAAAACAACTTGTGACCCAGAGCAGCTCAGTGGGTCACAAGAGCCAGAAGGATATTGGGTGGTTGCATTGGGATGCTGCTGCCCGACAGAGAGGAATTGCCTGCCCTGGCAAGAGATGAAAAATTTAATACTGCAGGAGATATGATATCCTGTTCTTTCTAGTCTTCCCTTCTGCGCGTCCGCTCATATCACCTTGTTGTTTTCTCCTTTCTCTTCTGTTTAAGGTGAAAAATCATGTGCTTTTTTTCTTTTTAATTGTAAGAAAAATTTCAACACATCCATTTGACAAATTGATTACCCCCAATGGTTAAATTTCTTTCTTTTCTCTATGCTGGCGTTAAAGGAAAAAACAATGCTGGCTACAGAGTATTCTGTCTCAAAAAAAAAAAAGCAAAATGCTAGAGATTTGGGGGTAGAATTAAATGAATCAAGTCACTAACTAAAATGAGAGAGTGGCATGTATCTCTATAAACACCAGCCTCAGAGCACATTGCCTTCCTGATTTAACATTACCTAACCATTTTTGTGATGCAGTTACCTGTCTTTAACGATTACAAATTTTCTTTCATCTCCAGAGTGAGACGAAAAAGAAATTATGCCTGGTTTCCGTCATTGTCTAAAAGGTATAAGCATAATCTATATGATAAACATGTGGTAGGCAACTGGCACATACTTAATGCAGGAATGTTGGGTAGGGGATATGATACGCCATTGCCCGTATCTCACCTCTGCCCAACCCATCCCAATCTGCAGGACTCCACAACTGCCTGACACACAGGTTCAGAAGTTGAGGGAGCTTCTCAAATTACAAATCCAGGAACAAATTTAAAAGAAGAAAAATGTTGCCTATTTTATTTTTGAAGAACTGTACATTCCTTTTAAGGAACAGGCTTTGCTTCTCTTCTAGATGAGTATTTTGGAATTCAGAATTTGGAGGGGCCTGTTCTCTCTTCCATCTTCTGTCTCACAGAGTCTGAGCTCTGTGAAGGCTCCATAAAGGAACACCCTTGGTAGTGCACCTACTTCATGTTCTGAAGGAAACATTTGCCCCTGAGATTTCTCTAACGTGCTGCATTTGCATTTGCTGAGAGAGTTTATGTTTGTGATGTTTGCTAGCGTATGGAATTTTCTTTGTGGTCTGTCTTAGGGCAGTTTGGGGATGAGGAAACAAATACAAATTAGTGTGGGCTTATCCGTTCCTGTGATTCGCTGCCAGCCTCTGTCCCTCCCTCCCCCAATGCAGCCTCGTCCTCCATCTTTGGTGACAGCAGCACACCAAGCCCTTTGGTTTCACAGAAGAAATATGATACCTCCGAAGAAAACCAATCTAAAATTAGTTTTGCTGCAGAGCTACAGCCAAACTTTTGTTCAGATCTTAAACCACAAATTACAATATTACAACAATTCTATTTTTCCTATACATAAAATAGCTAATCAGATTATAATTTTGTTCATATGTGTCTATTTTATCCAATGCTGCTCAATGCTTAATTTGCACATGTATTTTAATACTGAAAAAAAAAAGGAGAGTCAAGAGCTTAAAACATTGTAATGGCTCCTATGCATACTGCTTTCCCTTGCGTTGGTATTGGTGAGCAGACACTGACAATAACACTTGGAAAAGTTTATTACCCAATTTTGTGTGCATTCAATAGGATTATGAGTTTTTGATCATACAAATGCAAAAGAGATTTGGCACTAACAGGAAGTAACATAGTTCTAGACGCACAATTTCCATTTTATTAATCTGAGATAGAATACTTGTTCCAAATTGCTACACAGCTGGAATTATCTGTTTGCCTTCCTCTGTTTATTCCTTGCACCACTAACCTCGAAATGCTGGTGGTGTGCATAAATACACAATCCTATGAAATCCAGGCGCTTGAAATCTTTGGATGCTACCCATGCAAGAAAGTTTGAACTAGCACAAGTTTCAGCTCTTGCTCTGGGTGATCGCTGTTAGTTTTGGTTAGTGACCTGTGTAAGCAAGGGAGGCAATGCTAGAGAGTACTTACTAATTTTGGTAGCTCATGAGATTGAAGTCTTTCTAATGTGTATGCAGAATCTGCTGTCTACATGAAAGACTTTTAGAATGAAGTGGTTATTTTAGTAGCTAGATCTGTCAAAAAGGCTCATCTCATTGCCCTTTATGTGTCTATGTGTGTTTGTGTTGTGTGTGGTATATGTATGTATGGTGCATGCATGTAGCTATGGGTTCCCATGCCTGTTTCCTAGTAGGGAGCGGCCAGAGCAAGATGTTGGATGTCTTCCTCCATTGTTTTCTTCCTTATGGCCTTGGGGACAGGCTCTCTTCCACACCTAGAATCTCATTTCAGCTAGATTGGCTTATCTATCAGAAGCCACTCATCTCTGACTAACAATGTTACAGTCAGCAATACTTATGCAGCCAGGGCCAGCCATTTATATGGGCACTGGAGACTTGAACACAGGTTCTTATGCTTGCAGAGTCATGTACCAAGTTCCCCTAGAATCATTTACTCTTTCAATCTTACTTGCACATACTGGGTGACAAGGTTCCAGCCTGGTAGCCTTTGCAAAAAGACAAAGATACAACACTCTCACACAACAGGTATTCCTGGTGTAGGAGGTCCTTCTGTACTTGTGTTGCTTTCATTGGTTGAATAAAGAAACTGCCTTGGCCTTTTGATAGGCAGAACTTAGATAGGTGGGGGAAGAGAACTGAATGCTGGGAGGAAGAAGGCAGAGAGAGAGAGAGCCACCGCCATGGAGTTGCCAGAGTCAGACATGCTGAATCCTTCCCGGTAAGCCACGACCTTGTGGTGAACACAGATTGGTAGAAATGGGTTACATCAGGATGTGAGAGTTGGCCAAGAAGAGGCTAGATATAATGGGCCAGGCAATAATTTAATTAATACAATTCCTTTGTGATTATTTCAGGTGTAAGCTAGCTGGGATCAAAAGCAGGCCCTCTCTCCTTCAACATATTCCTGTAGAGTTCCTTTTGTTTCTGTCATATGTTACTGCCAGGCTCCAGCCTGGGTTTGATCTCAGCACTGCATGCACACATACATAGATACTTACAACTGAGAAGAAAGAGCTTGTCACTCCCACTTCACCCATTGGAATTCTAGAAATATAGGTTCAACTGAAGGATCCACTAAGGAAAATTACAGCACCCAAGCAGCACTCAGTGGTGAATAACTCACCTAGTCAGGAGAGTTATGTAAGATTTTATTAATTTCTTCCTGTGCTAGTTGATATGGGCTAGAGAGGCCAAGGGACAACCATCTTCTAAGCAGTCACTTGACGTAGGATGTCCTTCTGTATGCTATGACTTTGTGTTTCTCTTATTGTTTGATGAATAAAACTGTTTCAGCCAATGGCCATGCAGAATATACCTAGGCAAGATATGGAAACAAAGATAGGAGAGAGAAAAGGTGGAGTCTGGGAGACACCATGTAGCTGCTGGGGAAGTGAGAAGCCAGGGCATCACCAGTAAGCCACAGCCATGTAATGATACATAGATTAATAGAAATGGGTTAATTTATAAGAGAGCTAACCCAGTAAGAAGCCTAAACAATTGTAAGTGATATTAAGCCTCAGAGTAGTTAACCCACAAGCAGCTGAAGGTAACTGGGGGGTGGAGAGTAGAAAATCTCCATCTTTGCCTGGCACCCAACATGAGGCTCAAACCCATTACCCTGAGATTAAGAGTCTCATTCTCTATTGAGTGAGCTAACTGGTCCATCTACAGTCACTGTCATAAATGATAAGGGGCAGCCTGTATCAAAACAACCTCTCAACAAACCAATAGTCTGTGGATCACCCAGGCAGCAGAAAAGTGGTCAAGAATCTACACAAATTCCCTTACTGCATTAGACTACAGCATCTTTTAGCTCACAGCCCACTGGCCTAAGCAGTCAGCTGTTGTAATCTGCTTTTGAGAGATATTGAAAAATGTAAGGGTAGCATTTGTTGTGTAGAATGTAAGTGAAATAGACCTTAATGCTTGTTGAGGTCTTAAAACCACAGAATGCAGGCAGGACTTTGTAATAGACCTTAACTTTTCCAGATGGAAGCAGGTGACCCTGGAATAGATGTCCACAGACCTACCTAGAAAGAGGCTGTGTAGAAGCAACCTACCAGAAGCAAGAGCAGGCCAGAGAAGAGTGAATGGACCAGTTGTCTTAGCTCTTGCTGCGAAAACTGGGATTGGAACTGTACACTTTTCTCCTCTTCCTGTACTACCTGTCACAGGTATTACATCCATTGGATGTAGATATTATCCTTCATGTAGCCAACATGAGAGACAGAGTGTGGGGCCAGGGCAGACAAAGCCATGTCCCTTGATCTCCCTTGAATAGGTGTCACCATTGCCTTCCTTTGTGTTTCTGGATGCATTATTTTGCTTAGCCCTAGGTGTTTAGGGTGTGTAATGGGCAACCTTTCTCTCTCCCTAGTCTCTGAGTGGCATCCACCATCCTGAACCAAGCTGCAATGAAAAAAGGTCTTAAAACCTCAGAAAGAAGAGCCCAAGGAAGTCGCACCCAAGTCAAGGCAAATTAGCATCACCCAGTTGGAAAAAAATGGCTCTCCCTTTCCCTGAAAGTGATACTCACAAACCTGCCTCTGGAAAATTCTGGATGCATGACAGAGTTCCTGAGGTCCTGAGGAGTAGGGAGTGAGGCTCCACTGTAAGACAAACGACGTGATAGGGTATGACAATCTGCGAGTAAGCAGAGGAAACAGCGATAAGCGTCCTGGAAAAATAGAAAATAGACTCCTCTAGGCAGCACAGAGGAAAATGTGGATAATTCTACACATCAATAAACTGGAGCTATCATCCCTTCTTCCTATCCCCCCCCACTTCCCTCCCTTTCTCCCTTCCATCCTTCTTCCTGGCAATCATTGTTATCAGCATGATTGCCTACATATCACCCGCATCCCTTCTTCGCATCTAAACACCACTGGTGAAAGTTTTTAGTGGCTGGGTCATCGTGTTGTAAACAGTGACTAACAAAAGAATGGGGAATGCAGAGTATTCAGGAAAGACTTGTTAAATAAATGCCATAGCCAAACCCACAGTTCCCCAAGCCCCTTCTCAGAGTGTAAAGGAAAATATGTTCCTAATATGATTCCGGTTATCTCTCCTAGACATTGAATTAGTACCCATCAATCAGATCTTCTTTTGGCATCAGCCACAACCCTAAGCATTTTGTTGGCTGTTTCATTAAAATATACGGTAGTATTTAATCTCAATCCTGACTTTGTTATCATTATTACCATGTGCATTTGACAACTGATAAGAAACCACTGAGAAGTGGTAGCTTGATTTCATGTCAATTAGTGGTAAAACAATAACAATTCTCATAATTCATAGTTTGGTGGTATATCTTTAAAATACATATTTAGGAGTGTCAAAGTATGAAGTCTTTCTATCAGCAGCAAAGGATCCAAAATAAACCTTTACCTCTGCAGTCTATACTTACCGAAACATCGGCTTCCTGTGGAGTCTGATCAGTCATGGTACAAATACATTACACTATAGAAAAAAATTCCAGAAACTAACAATTTCTAATTGTAAATGGCACACTGTTCTACATGATGCCACAAAATCCTGCACAATCCTGCTCTGCCCCCACCCCGTGTTTATTACCTATTGTTCTTCATTCAGTAGTGGCTGTCAGCCCTTAGATTAACTGAAACAACATGTTTTTGTTCAAGTGTCCTTGATTTTACTTAGTAATATCATGTAGTGCAAGTGATGCTCTCCATGCAGGTATGCCAAGAAGAGGCTGCAAAGTGCTGTTGTCATGGAGTTTCACTTTCCGTCTTCGTAAGAAGTGTGGGTAGATATTTGGAGAAACGAACAAGGCTACATTCACATAACTCATAATTTTGTATTGTCATAACTGCTCTTTTGTTATTTATTATTAATCTCTTATAGTACCTAATTTATAAGCAGAATATTGTGCATGTGTATATATAAACAGAAAAGGAATATATAGATTTTGTACAATATATACATTTTGTGCTGTCTGTACTAAGAGCTTTAGGCATTTATTTTGAGTCTTGGGCGATACAATCTCTGCGTAAGAAGGGGGCAAAGAGCCCTGCTCCTTCTGCTTGTGGCAGAGTGAACCTACAAGAATGACAGACCACAAAACTGCCTCTCCAGCATACTTCTGCTGGATTTTGTTTTCAAATGGTCTCGCTAGGTTTTGCCAGCTGACCTTGGACTCACTCTGTAGCCTAGGCAGGTATAGAACTTGAGATCTTCCTATATCAACCTTCTGAAGAGCTGGGGTTACAGACCTGCACCACCAGGTTGAGGATAACAAGTTGTCTCTGATACCTATCATTCCTAAATTGTTCGTACAAAATCAAGTCAAATCCCAGATTTTGGCTTATCCATCCGAGTAAACAGGAACTCCTAAAACTTTCTACATATACAGTCAGGTTGTCATTTTACACAATCTTGATGTGGATGGACAGATATTAACTTCTCGTTGCCAACCCAGATGTGAATACTCAACGTTGGCATTAATAAGAAAGCAAAAGTCATAACCAGGATATCCCACTAAACAGCTGCATTCCAAGCACTTATCCAGAAATAAGACTGAAATGTGTTCTGTGGAATTATTCTGGTGGATGCAATGTCAGTAACCAAAAGGTTAAAAAGTAAGAACTACTCAGAGGAAGGCTTGTTAAAAGAATTAGTAATAGGATATGGGCACGAGTTATCTTTAATTTGTGGGCATGCGTCCAGGCTCAATTATTAGTAACCAAAAATCTATTGCATTTGGGAATTCTCAGTCCTCTGTTGGAATGATTTAGATTGGAATGCCTCTGTTTAATGGATCTCACAGCACTGACATTTTTTATGTAATTTTTTATTTCCCGTGTATGTGTGTGTTTTCTTTTTCTTTTCTTTTTGTTTCCTTTTTTTTTCACTTCTGCTGTCTATTGCTGAACAGGTATTCCTCAATACTTGCCCTTCTTACAAGTCTCTAAAGATTATCTCTCTACAATATACTGAAATTACACTTGAAGATTGACTATTTGCCTTAGAAAATACTTTCACAATTAACAGAAATCCCTTTGGATCCCATCCAAGAGAATTTTAAAGCCTGAGATGAAAATTACTTCTATTCCACTAAAGTTTCTTCTCAAAAGACTCAGATATCTTTGGACTGTCAAGATGGCCTCACGAGAAAGTGCCTCTGATTTTCCGTGATGCTTTAAAAAGACACTTTTATTTCTGATTTTTCACTGCCAGAGATTTACTACCAGGTGTTAAAAGGGCTCATTCTGCTACAAGAACACCCCCCAAGAGAGTTTGCGAAAAATAAAGCAAGGTCAGGTAAAGTGTTGTTGATGTGGGCCCTGCCCCCTCCATTAGCAACTATACTAACAAGGTGTTGAAGAGGTTCCCTTATATTTAATGTCCATTCAAGAAAAGGAAGAAAGAGATCAAAATTATATGAGGTAATACATTAGAGAAGCAATCTGGTTATTTCTAGGCCCAGCTGATTTTGAAAAGCAGAAATCACTGTTAAGTTTACGAAAGGCCACCGAGTCTCAACTTTCTGAGCCATTGAAGTGACAAGTTTAGATCAAGGAAAAGGCATGCTAGTAGAATTTAACTGTATTTGTAATGCCTTGCATGGCCCTCAGTCTGTCGCACCTGTTCCTTGGTGAAATAGAGGACTTTGCTTAGGAAAACAAGCACCTTCCACCAGCACTCAATTTACTTGTTTGAAAAAGTAATTGGAGGAAAACAAAGAGATTCTTGTTCAGTATGAAATTTAGAGGGAAATCTTGCCAGCATTATGAATGATGAGCGCTCCCACTTCCCATGTTGAAACTGCTGGCACTGCTGTTGATATCCATAAATTAAGCAGCTGCGTTGTTGGTCTTTTCTTTCTTTCTTTCTTTCCTCTCTTTTGCAATTAAGCTTGTAGTTCTTACAATATACAATGGGTCCCTTAGAAGTGTGTCTACTCTGTCTACTCCCATTAAAGACAAGCTGGATACAGGATCATAAACAGAGAGTCAGTTACAGTACATCTGTACAGTCGGAGAGCTGAGTTCCAAGAGAATTTATGTTGGGAAAATCCCCAAAGCCTTGGAAGAGACAAGCTCCGACGTGTCTCCACTACAAAGAGCTGAGCAAAGGTTGTTCTTAAGTCAGTGTGCTGTTTTGGAGGGCTGGGAAGCTTGTGTTTAACAAACACCGTGAACAAAGCTGTGTGCCCACTATCCACTCACTTACAACTGGTGTTTCAATGAAGAGGGACAGACAAGAAAAGTCTCTACCCTAATATGCTGGTTTTAAATGTCTGTATTGCTATGCTGGCACCATGAGTTAAAGACCTTATCAACCAGCAGGAAGTTGTTTCCCTCCACTATAAGGAAGTCTTAAAAACAGACTCAACCAAACCTGTAACTCTGGCCCCTTTTCAATAATTATAGACACTAATAGCCACATTATTACCTTTAATTTTAGGATAGCAACCCCCATCAATTCTTTGTTTAGGTTTAGCTAACTTTATTTTATTCTATGTTATTCAGAAAAGAAGTGTACAATAGCCAAAGTCGTCTAGCCTGGACTTGTGAATCTTTCTGGTTCACCCTCCTAGGCATGATGGAGAATGTAGCAACCTGTGTCATCTGCTGGGGGCACAGAGCTTGGCTGTGTTTGTAAATTCACACCTACATTCGCCTCTGTGCTTAGAGGTGACTGATACCCCTTTGTCTAAAATGAGACAGCTTCGCCAACACACTCATGATTTCTCTGGATGGCTTACAGCACTTTCCTCTCCAACGTGACTTTCATTCTCCCAGGTTGAACATCTGAACATTGAACCACCTATGAATAGAATTCCACCTGCCTAGGGCCACTCATTCTGGAGCTGAACCTCTAAACCTAAGGGATAGAAATAACAATTTTAAGGCAGTAATCCTCTTAATCTAGTGGAGAAACAGAGTCCTTTCTCCTCAATGTTCATTTTCTTTCTCTTTTGGCTCAGGAATGACACGCATATGTTGGAAGGCAAAGCCTCTCTAGCTCATCTTCAGAAGCAGCCTCACCAGAGATGCCTGGCCAGCCTGACCTTACTGTCCTGAGTTTACTTTGGACCTTGAGCTCATTAAAGAAATATTTGACATCTCAACTCCAATTATTTAGTAGTCACCAATCTGCAAAGGCCACAGGAAGCTGTCTGCAAGTGGTTATAATTGGAGAGCATCAGAAAAACGATAGCACAGAAATGCATTTTTCTTAATCTCCAAAGACAACAGCACCTCAGGTCATGGTTCCTTTCCAATGTACACCAAGAGCCTGGAAAACAACGCACAGTCTTTCAGATGTGAAGTAACAAAGCACTCCCCCAGACTGAGCATCTTCTACAGTCATCCTGGGAAGGACTAACAAGATGAACATGCCCTTATGTCTTTCTTCTCTTTTCTATTAAAGTAAGCTTCTTGTTTATGCCCTTCTCATTTTATTGTGGAAAATCCTGTTGTTTTCCCCTTGGTGTAAAAAAAGAATCCTTAATTGTGGAACTATCTAGGCTTCCTCTTCTGTCTCTCTTTTCTTGCCTGTAACCTCATCTTGACTCTGAGTCAGCCTGCCAAGGCATTTCATTGCCAAGGGCAGTTATTTGTTTCTGGAACACTTATCTTTTTTATGAAAAGGAACCATTTATTCCCAATATTTTCTTAAAACTTATTTTCCCTCCCGTTGTTCTGTGGCTGAACTATTCATATACATGTACCAGCCTTTCTCATTTTAGGAATTTTCTCCTAATGATTCCTTTACTCGGAGGAGAGGTTCTGCTGTTCCCATGAATTCTGTGAAGAAGATTTCTTCTTTCGTTTGTTTTGGTCTTATTTTGTTCTGAATGACTGACTTTCCTTTTAAATATATGCTCTTAAGAAAGTAAAACGACAGATCAATGTGATGACTTAGAGGATATAAAGAATTATTGCGAAGCATGGCAGGCTGTGTTAGACTCCTGGGGCCCTGGGACCTACAAGGCGGAAGGAGAGAACTGACCCCCACAAGCTGTCCTCTGACTTTCACACGCATAATGTAATACACATGTGCACCTCCACAATACTACTCCACACATACACAAAACACGCCAATAATCTAATCAGAAATTTTCAGTTAAGAGCCTTGTGTTAATTGTCAGCTGGTGGTGTTATTTGAGGGAGGTAATATTAGGTTTAAGAGCTAGACTTAAACCAGAAGAAATAGACCACTAGGAATGAGCCTTGTAATTTGTAACCTGGCACCTGGTGCTTTCTCTCTCTCTCTCTCTCTCTCCTTCCCTCTCTCTCTCCTTCTCTCTCTCTCTCTCTCTCTCTCTCTCTCTTTCTCCTCTATCTATGCCTTTTTTTTCCTGCAGGAACAATTTGATCAGATTCCATACCCTCTTGTCTCTTCCTTTCCAGGCCATGGTACACGGTATCAGCAAAACTATGAGCCAATCCAAACTCTTTCTTAAGTTTCTATGGTCTGCTGGTTTTGCCAGGGGAAGTAAAAGTAACTAACAGTGCCTAACATTTTAACATACTACTTTCTAAAACTTTCTTCTTCAAAAGCATATTTCATATTTAACACTGCAACTCAAAATTTTACTCTTTATTTCACGTGTATTAGTGTTTTTTTCTGCATGCATGTGTGTGTATCATGTGTGCACCTGGTGTCTAAGAGGTCAAGAAGGGGGCATTAGATTTCTTGGAACTAGACTTATAGATGATTGTAAACTGCCATGTGGGTGCTGGGAATGGAACTTGTGTCCTCTGGAAGAATAGCAATGATCTTAACTGCTGAGCCATTTCCCCAACACCAAGAACACTATATTTTGTTTTTTTGGTATAAAGAACAGTATCTTGAAGACATGTACCTATTAAGAGTTATTCCTTTTATCCATACAAAACCTTGAGCACATTGCAATATGATTACTGATGTACCTTTACATAACTCCTGTTATTGAGTATTAGATTATTTCTGACTTTCCACTGTCATAAAACATGCTGTTATTAGATACTTTTACCACCTGTTGTGGTCCTTCATATTTAGATAAATTTCCTCAAAAAGAAAGACTATTTCATGCTCTCGACACACATTACTAAATTGTTTTCAAAAGCCTTGTGCTAATTTAAATGAACAGATTTTATTTGGCATAATTACAGAGTTAGAGATTAATATTAGCTTTTCTTTATTTTGCTTGATATTCTCTTTATTAGCAGTAACCCTAAACAACATTTATGAATTTTATCCTATCTGTTTACTATCATGTATTATCTGTTTCCTTTCTCTTATCCAGTTTCTGAGTTCTTAGTTTGTCTCAGGCCCTTTGTAAGGAAGCATTAATGATAAAAATAGTAAGGGCTTGATAGTGGTAGCTTTGAAGAAGCAAAATGCTTGTGTGTATGTGTGTGCACGTGCATGCTTTCACACATGTTCCTGTGCATGCAGGCCGGAGGGTAACTGTGTGTGTTGTTCCTCAGGAGTGTCACCCTCCTTATTCTTTTAAGGAAGAATCTCTCCCTGGAACCTGCAGTTCATTGGTTTTTTCCTTTAGTAAAGAAATTACACTGTGATTTGATTTTGTTTGATGAGACTTAGATAAACACAATGAATAATTTCATGGCCTCAGTGGTGTTGTAAGGATGAATATCCCATAGAACCATTTACAACCTTTTATTTCTTGACATTGGAGTGCAGCTATATGGGTAAAAATACTGACAAATTTAGATGAAGTTACGTTGCGATATTCAGCTCTCAAACTTGAAATTGTTATTAAGATCCATTTAAAAATAATGCATTTCCAAATAACTACCTTCCCTGTTTTCCATCCTCTCTTTAAGTATAGGGTAGAGCAGGAGGAGTTTACTGGGAAGCATCTGTGATAGGAGGGTTGTGGTTCCAGGAGCTGTTGCTTTATGAGCTGTGCTATTATGCCTGGCACCTCTCCTGAATCTGCCTTTGATATGGAGGTGCTTGTTTACCCACAAATATGCAATTATTGTTTGCAAATGAAAAATATCTTTCACTGCCATTTCCACCTCATCTCACCCTTGATTGTTAGAAACATAATAGAAGGAAACAAAGGTGATAGAAATATGCGCTCCGAAGAGCCATGTACGCTAGCACTGTGAGAAATGGCCCCTCAGGGCTGTAATGTCTGGTGTTACTGCAGGGGTGGAAGTGTTGGAAAAGCTTGGCTCCACAATGGGACCCATTTGCTGGGGAGTGCAGAGATCTGCATGATTGCAACGTTATGTGAATTAATGCACTCAGTGGTCATCTTCATCAACCACAAGGGGAACCTGACGGAATAAATAAACTCACATCTGTGTTTTTGGCTTAGTGAATCTAAGAATACAACTTCTCTCTCTCTGTCCTGCAGTACCAAGCTCACCTGTTGGTATGCTGGATCATCTGGTTCTTCAAGAACCTGGTAGGTCGTTCTGGCTAATTGGCTAAGTAGGATTACAGAATGGTATTAGTGCCTAATAATGATTTAATGTGATACCCTCCCATGGTTTCCTAACAACATAGTAACTTTACCAAGAATTTTCAGTGTTGCAATGGAAGGAAATGATTCCTGATGGAAACAGGGAACAGGTATCTCAGTGATAGGCACTGTGTGCTCAGAATTTGACAAGGTTTATTCCAGTCTTCCAAAATCACTCTTGAAGAAATCATTTTCCTACAGCACAATTATTTGCTTACCTAATATGTAATGTGTGCAATTATAGTTACTTTATTATGTATATAACGGTGATTAATATTTATATGGAGACTGGGGATGAGAACATAGGATGTAAGCTAAAACGCCCATCAGAGCATGTCATGTTATCTCTTCTATACTAGTACATATAATTTTAAGCATATACTACTGCTAATTCACAGTCAAAAGTTTAAGGTGTGGTCCCTCTCAATGTAGAAAAATAGATTTATTGACAGGGGAAATAGTCATTATATTGCCAGTGATCTTGGGTTTGCCCTAAACTTCTCAGAACCTCAGTTTACATATTGATCAAAAATCCCATTCATTTCTATCATTGCTAATTATGGTGTATGCATGTGGAGGCCAACAGCAGATGTCTTCCTCAGTCTTTCCTAATTCTTTCAGAAAAGGTCTCACACCGAACCTGGAGCACACTATTATGGACAACCCATATGGCAGCGAGTCCCAAGGATCTGCTTGTCTCCTTGCCCTACTGTTGAGGTTACACAGATGTGGCATCATGCCTGGCTTAAACTGAGCACTGAGGATCTGAGCTCAGGCCCTCATGGCTGGACAGTCAACGCTTTGCCCACTGAGCCACCTCCCAAGCCTCAAGAATTATTGTGAGGAACAATCAGGATACTGCTTGCTACGCCTTGTTACACTAGCACACATTTTATTAAGCTGGTGATAACAGAGTTGAATGTGAGAATTACAACATTTTGGAAAATACAAAATTGGGAGATTCTGGGATAGTGTGCTCTCACCATTATTGGTTAGAAATAGTTCTACTAAAGGCAGTCAACACTTGCAAGTTCCGATTTGTTAGATATATTTCTAGGATACTAATGTACTCTGGTCATAGTTTAAGAACTTATATTTCTTATATAAGAAATATATGTGACCTCTGGAACACAGAAGGCAGCCCCTAGCCTCTGCCTGTCAGAAGAGGCAAGTTGTGAGCACATCGCAGGGGCAGTTGTGAAGATGGAAGCCATCAGAAACTTCTCGTGAAGTCCCCTGGCTTCAGGCTTGGATGGGGTGTGAGGGTCTTTAATGGTCATTCCCTCCCCAACCATGCAACCAAGTGGCTTTCTATGATGCATGGTTAATCTCATCAAGTTCAAACTGAGACTTCCTCAGAAATTGTGTCTCGTTTTAGTTTTGATGGACAGAATATTTAGAACTGAATTTAAAATAATCATACCTTTAACACAATTATGCAATAACGTGTTTTTCATTTTGTAAAAAAAAATAAATTATTTATGTCACTTTAGATGAGTTATACTATATCTTTTAATTCACCTTGAGGATGGAGTTATTTTCTTATCATAACTTTTTAAAAAATGTACCAACTGAGTGAAGGTGAAACATTTCATTTTGCTCATTTCAGTGATGGTTTCTGTTTTATTCAACTCTTGGAATTAAACAATCTACAAAAAGTTCTACTTTCACAGAGCTTATCGTTATTTGAAAGTACGTTGATGGAGCATTCTTTGATAAAGCATGCACTGGACCCTTTGCCGTGGCTGTGGTTAAATTTACATGAAGTCTTTCATGCTGAGTTGCTAAGTCTTGACGCCTCTCTCCAGGAAGAGTTGGGATCTTTTCCACATCTTATCTTCCAGGTCCTTTACTACACGGCTGCTAGAGGGGTTGGGAACACCCTTGAGGATGTGTGCCCCTCATAACCAGGTTCTTAATAAAACTCTACAAATTGGCTATTTGCCTTCAGTGTGCACTGAAACTCAGAGGATTTTGGGTATTGTCTGCTTGAGGCTGTGGGATGCTGACATAAGATTCATGAGAGATGATCCCTCATTGTCTTGAATAATGTATAGAAAGCATCATGTTTTAGAGACGGGAGTCTTTGCACTTAGCAGACTTCCAGGAAAATCTTCCGGTTAGTCACATTGCCCACAGGTCATGGGCAATGGCTTATCACTGCTGGTCTTTTGCATTCATATCTATAAAATAGAAATGAGCTTCTTATCTGTATTTTCAGAATCCAATGAGTTAACAGATATAGCCGAATCTCAGACAACATCGATATGAAATACACTGAAGTTTCTCTATACATCTTTTCCCTAGGTAAACTTTCCCCCTCATTTGATAATCCCCTTCCCTTTCCCCCCTATTATGGACTGCCAGAAAGAATGCTATTTGGGGCATAATAGAAAATCTTTCTCAGATTTTCCTCCCACAGAGAACAAAGAATATAGCCAAAGGACCTCTATTCTTGGGCCATCATTATTCTTGGTGTCTGGCTGACGAGGAGCAGGCACATGGCCATATTTGAATGCCCCACTATTTCCTACAGCAGCAGTCAAGGTCACGATGATACTATTGACCATCAAAAGTACAATCTGTTGGATCTTGAAAGGCTTTAACTAGAGATTCTTTCCTTCCTCATATTCACCATCCTAAAGGCCAATTTTCAAAGCTTTTTAGTTTCTCTTTAGACTTTTATTTCTGGCCCTACATACTGTTGGTGGTGTGCACTGCCTTGAACTCTTTGAGGCCCTTTGTTTATTTTCCTCTTCTTTGGCGTGTATTTCCAGTGTGTTATTCTTAGTGGTCTTTTGTTAAACCTCTCAGTACCCTTAGGCGCTAAGACAACGATGAATTAAAATTTTATATCTGATTATTTCTTCCTTGCTTTAGTTCCATCTTTACGTTTGAGATCATTTTGCCCAGGAGCGTCAAAGTTTTCAAACGCCTGACTCAAAACCAATCACACTTCAAATTTCTGTCCGAATTTATAGTGACTCCTAACTTTATCTCAGAATTTACTGAGACCAGCAGAATTATTTTGTTAATTTTACAGAGTTCAAAACAGAGGTTTTAACACTTGAAAAGCCATGCTGTCCTCCACAATTCTTTTGATTGGTTGTGGGTTTTCTGAATTGGTCTCTATTTGTTGGAAAGTGAAGTTTTCTTGATGACATGTGAAGACTTACTACATTTTCTGTGGGTATAAGAATATACATTTGTAGAGGGTTGTTAGGTATCTGCAACTGAGTAAAGGTGGGGAAGGAAAAAATGAGTTTTCCCAGTGCCAAACAGCACTGAAAACAGACATGCAGACAGCATTGTATGCATGCAATAATAACTAGTTAATAAAGAGACCATGAATTTAAAGGAGAGTGGTGAGGGGTATATGATAGAGTTTCAAGGGAGGAAAGGAAGAGAGAAATGATATAATTAAATTATAATCTGAAAGAAGTAAAGAAAAGTAAAGGAAAAGAAAGGCGCATTTTTTACTTTTAGGTAAGGTATGAACTTGGGATCTGCTAAGATGTTAGATGAAAGGAGCAACGATAATATGTGTCTTTAGCTAATTACCATTTAAAGTGCACCCAAATGTTTACACGGGACATTTTGAAGTTCATTTTACTAAATCTCCCCAAAGTGTGTATTATAAATAAAGAAATTTTATATAGTAATACTTTACATTTTGTAAGTTTGCTTCACCCTGGAGGATGGTAAACATGTTTATATTGAAGGAATTTCAGTTCTACTGAAGATTAATTTTGAAAGTACAGATAATTAATCTTATGTATTACAAAATAGCTAGAGATAATTTTAAAATTTAAAAAATCAAAGAAAAATATTAGGAAGAAATTATGCTGCACTAGCAACAGATGTTGGAAGATTGGAGTCAGAACACATCCATCCTAACTGAAACTGCTGTGTTCTTGGTGGACCTAAAATAATAGTGACACCTTCTCTGCACTAGATGAGATGTTAGTGCCTTCCTCCCCACATAGATGTTCAGATCCAAACTAAAATGTATTAGAGATACTTCCCTGTATTGTGTTGTCCTGGTCTAGAATACACCATCCAGGTAAGTTTTTAAAGCCCTGGAAATCACAACTATTTACAGGTACAATCATTTAATTATTAATTATTGATTCACTAATTGATGAAATTAAATGTACATTTTCTTAGTTTTCTTTATGTCCAAGTCTTTCTTGGTTGGAACAATCTAAGTATAATATTGCATAATTATCAATCAAACATGCTTGTAGGAAGAGTTAGTAATCTTGAAACGATGAATCTTAGCAAAGAAACTTGCAAAGAATGCTTAGTTTTTAAAGTTGTTTTAGAATGAAGATGGGAAAATAACACTTGAGAATAAGCAGCACTGGGGTTGAAAAGATGGCTCAAGAGTAAAGTGTTGAGACTTCAGAGCCGCAGCAATCATGTGAACATCTGATCATGCTGGCATGTACCTATAATCCTAACCCTGGAAATTGAGGCCAAAAGATCCTGAGTACAGGGCTGGCTGGCTAGCCAGCCTAGCCACTGCTGAGCTCCAGGTTCAGTGAGAGACCTTGCCTCCAAACAGGGAGGTCAACTCTTGTGGGATAATCTGTACTGATATTTTGATTGAGATCTAACAAATAAAGCTTTCCTGAAAATCAGAGTGAAGAAAGAAGCCACTAGTTAACCATAGAAGCCAGGCAGTAGTTGACACACACCTTTAATCCCAGCACTCAAGAGACAAGTGGACATCTGATTGGGCAGATGGATCTCTGTGAATTCAAGGCTACCTTGTGCTACACGGGATTGAATCTGTTTAAAAGAGAAACAGAGCTCACACAAAGGTGATCCCAACACTTGGGATCACGTGCCTTTAATCCCAGCACTAGGGAGGTGGAGACAGGAGTGATATGGTTGGGTATGTAGAGGAATATAAGCTCAGATATAGTCTCAGGATTCAGTCTGAGATTCAGTCTAAAGGCTCCTAGAGGCAGCAGCAGTCTGAGGTTTTGTGGAGATGGCATTCAGCCTGAGTATTCATAGACAGAGGATCCCCCTTTGGTCTGAGCATTGGTAGAGGTAAGAACTCTTTAGTGGTTGGCTGCTCTACTTCTCTGATCTTTCAGCATCAACCCCTTTATCTGTCTGTGGATTTTTATTTCAATTAGAATTCTTGTTACAGTAATCTTCTTATATATTGTGCAGATGCGTCTCTACCTAAGGCACATTTTGTTTGGCTTAATAAAGAGCTGAGTGACCAATAGCTAGGCAGGGAAGAATAGGAGAGATAGGAACTCAAAAAAAAAAAAAAAACCTGAGGTACTTGGGATTAAGCCAGCAAAACTTGGAGAAAGTTGGATGCACACTATGGAGGAGAGGTAACAAGCCACACGGTAGAATGTAGATTGATATAAATGAGTTAATTTAAGTTATAAGAGCTAGTTGGGAACAAGCCTAAGCTAAGGTTAAGCTTTCATAATTAATAAGAAGTCTCTGCCTTATTATTTCGGAGCTGGCAGTCCTAAAAATGTCTGACTACAGTCAAGAATAATAGCAAATGACATCTGATTTTAACCTCTGGATTCTGTCTATATACATAAGTATGGTACAAGAGAGAGAAAGAGAAAGAGAGAGAAAGAGAGAGAGAGAGACAGCAGTATGTAGAAGTCTGGAGTAATCTAATGAAGAATGTTGGACCCAATGGTTTGATAAACTAGTTTATGTAAAACTGCAGAAGATGATTGATTTTCCTCTTATTTGTCTTTTCCTGTGATCATATATGATACCCCATTTTGTAGACAAAATAAAACAGAGATATGTGTTGGATAAAAGGTATCATTTTCAGCTTTTATACCCCTTGGGTTTATTTGGTGAGTTGTTTTCTGCTCTGACCTCTGGTCATTTGAGGTCTGTCAGGTAGGAAAATGAGTTAACATGGTATTGGGGCACAAAGCTTTAGTGCAGCATCCTGAAAACAATGAGTCTGTAGAAATCAATAGAACTCGCAGCATTATCAGGGAAATGGCTACTAATGTGAATTAGTGATTTGTACCAGATTTCATGTGGCTCTTTAACATATGCTGATCTGTCCATCTATCTATTTATCTATCCAATGTGTGTGTTTACATAAATATATAAATGTTATGCAAAAAGTATATTGAAGCAGATGCCTTACAAAGATTAAATGTTATTTTTTATATGTCTCTAAAGTCTGTGCCTCATATTAATACAATGGATTGTCAGATTCCTCCATTGTTCCACTTCAAAGCATGCAATTATATTGCCTTAATTGGAAGCACTGATGTGTTTTCACCAAGAATGTTTATTTGTGTTCTGACTACTGAGATATAAATATGGGACCATTTGCTATTTTTAGTTTCTATTAACACAAACATTTTTAAATTAAAAAAATCTTTATAAACAGACACATCGAGACACATTGTAACTCGGAATTTGTAGTAGAAGCTTATTAAAAAATTGTACCAGCCAGGTATTGAAATGAATCTTAATCCTGGGAGCAGAGTGAAGAAGCACAATTCAGGAATATGGTATATTTAGCATGAATGAGGCCCTGGGTTCAATTCCTTTAACCAAGAATAAGTTCACATATTAGTCAAAGTACAACATGGAAAATAAAAATATTAAAGCCATCCCTACATAAAAGTGCAGGGTTTGATGTGTTACATATTACTGCAAACCCAGCTGGCATATACTGTATCCAAAAATGATGGCACCCATTCATTCACTTAAGAATTTAAATGTTAAGTTTTTGAGACAGTGTCTCAAGTAGCCCAGGCTGGCTTTAAACTCTAGGTACCCGAGGATAGCCTTGATTTCCTGCTCTACCCTTTAAGTAGATTGCAACTCTGTACTGCCACCCCCAGTTTTAGTGCTGGGGCATCAAACCCAGGGCTTCATATATGTTAAACATGCACTCTACCACCTAAACTACATTACTAGTACCAAATAACCTTTTGATATCCACATACTATTATTGAAATGGTGTGCTTTGAAAGAGTTTGAGGGTGTAATCTCTCCATAGATTTTATTGGACAACACTATCATCCTTTTACTTAGTCTGAGCATCGAATGATATGAATTTCCCACCTAAACAGAATTAATAGGCTTTTCTTTAACCTTACATGTATTACTGGGCCTCTACCTACTGAAGCAGTGAGCACTCTACCTTCCATATAAAATACTGAGAGCCTGAAGATCTGAACTCAAGACCTTAGGCTTATACAGCAAGCACTAACCCCCGAGCCATTTCCCCAGTCCCCATGCTTAAAATATCACTAGAAATAATTAATACAAAATATAAATAATTAATACATATTAAGTGTGTCGTCATCCATCTGGAAGTTGTAATCTCAGCACTAAGGAGGCAGAAGCAGGAGGCCCACAAGTTCAAAGCCAGCCTGATCTTAATGAAAAAGAGAAGTGACCATCAGAGCATCAAACTTCCATTTATGTTTCTACAATGTCTTTCTTCAAGGCCCTTGCTCTTTATGGAAGTAGAAACGCAAAACAAAGAGCTAACAAATTTAGATAGTTGTGGAGAATGTGATCATTCATTCCCAAAAAAAAAAACTATATGTAAAAGTCAGACGAAGTCTCATTAAAGTAAAAATGCATTGCAAACCAAATAAGGTCACTATAGCATGTGGTATATATTCAGAACACAAGAATGCATGCTAAAAAATGCAAGGAGGACTTCTTAGAGGGAGGGATAGTCATTAAATGCTCTCTGGGAGGGTGACATTGTAAATGAGATATATGTAGAGGAAGTTCTGAGAACAGCCAGGAGAAGAATATCACAAAATCTTGAGCCTAGAATGTTCCAAGTTAGGGAAGAGTAGGGTGCTGGCCAACATGACAGTGACTTAGGATTCATGACTGATATGAAGATGAGAAAGGCAGAGCGAACAGACAGTGCTTTGGTAACAAAGGCATCGTCATTCAGTGTTCTGCTCCCCTTCCAGAGTTGCTGGTGCAACGGTATATCTCACTTCTGGATTCTTGACGCGATCCTTGGTGATGTGCATGCCAATTGAGTCTCAGGACTCAGAGTTACTAACATGTCTTATACAATAGTCGTAGAAGGTGAAGTTTCACACAGTTTTCATACCCTCACTTGTTGCCCACAACTCTGTAAATAAAATGTAGATAAATTTACTGATGTTCAAACAACAAAACAGGTATAGTACAAAGTATCCTACCAGGGATACGAGGCCACAAGTGAGTAGTGGGCCATAAGCATGACCTCAGAGTTTAAGATCTTTCTTCTATGCCATGTCACCTCTCTCTGAAAGTTACTGTGGCAAGGTGCAGAGGTTGAAAGTCATTGAGATTTCACATACAAGTATTCAAGATAGAGGATAATGGGTGGATGCCATTGCCTCCGGAGAATGTGAAGGCTCCCAACAGAGGCTTGTCGGGTCTTCATTAACTTGGCCTGTGTTGAGCAGTCATGGGGAACATACTGAGACACTGAACAAGACTCTGGGGATACTTTAAACCACACAGATGATGGAAGAAGAAGGTTTATGTTAAGGGTCTGGGACATTTTTTTCATAGTCAGTGTTAAACAGCAAGCATGGACAGAAGTAACAGGTAAAAATGGGATGTTATCGGTGTGGGCATTAATCAGTTTAGCCTTGGTCTGGCTCATTCTTCATGTGGGATCTCCATCTCTGACCATGCAAAGGTCTTACATACATGAGAATATGGCGTCTGTGTGTGGGTAGTGACATTCCTAATAGACTTAAAGAATTGAGGATTTTTGCCTCTTTTGGAACTGGAAGGATGTATGGCCCTTAGCATTAACATAATTTCCACCCTTTTGTATTCAAGTTACATACGCATGATTCTTTAAAAATTAGAGGACCATTGCTTTCTCTCTTCAGAAATTTGAGCACTGGTATCATGTTGTACTTAGTTGTTCCATGGGGCAAGATGGATTACAAGTCTGTGAATTCAAATGGTGGCCTACTGCTGCTTTTTAAATCACCAGGATTCTGAATATTAATTTCACATGTGCACAGCTTAAACCATAATTAAGTTGAACAGCGATTTGATGGAAGGTTCTCTCTAATAGTACTTAGAACTGATTCTCAGACTCCTTGGGGACATGATAGCTCTCTTTTTCTGTTCAACATCTTTCACTTGATACACCTGGTTTGTGTTATATGTTTCCATGAAGTTATTTCAATGTAAGTTTTTTTTTAAATGGAAATAATGTCTCCAGTTTGGGGCTAGTCTAATAAGTTTTTTTAAAACGGCGTAAAAGAGAGGACCAGGGCACACTCAACTTCTGTTTTTTCAGATGAGATTCCTGGTCAGTGAACAGTGTGAATTTACTCCATCAACACTTGTTAACTGACTGTGCTGGAAGAAACCAAGGAAGAAGAAAAAAGGTGGCAACTGTCCCAGTGGGCTTTGTTCACTTTTGTTTTCCTGAAAAAATCAGCTTCTGAGGGCTATGAGATGAAAATGTCTCAGGAAGCTCTAGTTTCCTGGGAGCTTGACAAAAGGACTTTCTCTCTTTAGGGTTTGGGATTCAAGGCAAGCACATTATGCCCTTAGACCCATATGGACTAGGGTTGGCATGAATGATTGTAGAAATCCGTAACAGCAACACCTAGTAACAGAATGATTTGTGATATTTAGTTCAAAGTCTCAATTTATATCAAAATTTTATATTTATTAGCAGGGGTGAGGGCTTGGGTGGCTGGTGGAAGAGCTGGGAGTAGAAGGCATAGACACGAATGCCAGTCGTCAAAGCTTCCATGTCTATTCCTGACACATAACATATTTGTGCATTAATGAGTCCAGGAGCAAAGTCATCAGAAGGTGATAACTTTGCTCAGTCACTTAGGGGATCTTCTCTTTTTCCCACTTAGTTCCTTCGTGTAGAAGAGATATGTCATAGACCACCCCACAAGTAAGAGATTGTTCAACACCAAAGAGGAGACTCTCACTCCCCGCTAAGGTGTTTGAATTGATTTCCTTTCCTCTTCATCCCTTTTTCCTTTTTACACCACCTAAATGCACTCTGTTCATTTCTAAAGAATTTTTAAGATGGTGAAATAATTCTGATCTAAGAAAAATTCTAAAAATCTGGACAAGAAATGGAATAGGTGGACCTTAATCATAGTGATCTAAAACATCCAGACCTATTGTTTGGTTAGCTGTTTCTTTTATTCCCTTATTAAATTTATTTCATAAAAATATACTCTGTTCATATATGCTTAAGGGGTTCGGCAGGGTGATCCTATGCTTTGTTTCTAGGTGACAGACTCTGCCATAAGCCAGCTCCTAATATTCCGCCTGTCCTCACGAGGAACCCAGCACCTCTGGACCTTCCTCCTCGAAGGTTACTGCCTTCTCAGGTCCACTGCCACTGTGCTCAGTTACCTCCATTATCTTAACACTGGGGTCTAGCATTCCTTGTCTGTACCATCTCCTAACTGCGAGTTTCAACAATTTTAAGGCTGTGACCCAGTGGACACTGTCTCAGAGTCTTCTGCATCTCAGGTTGTCTGAAAGTCTCGGTGCCTGTAATCCCAGGACATTAACATTCATGCTCCTTCTCTCTAGTGCTAGAATTGCAGGCACGGTTTTATGTAGCACTGGGGACAGGACCCAGGGCTTGGTGCAAGCACACTACCAATTGTGCTACAGCCGCAGTCTTCAGGACTTGGCTCTCTAAATGTTGTTTTGTCTTCTGGTTGGCCCTCCCCACCACTGTGGCCACTTTCTGTTCTTCATTATCACACTCATTAACATAGCTTCCATCTCTGGATGTGGTTTGTTTCTGAATCATTTTCTTTTTCCTTTTTAAACCACGGAGCCATCTCTTCTCTACGTTATCAGACACCTTGGTTATCACACATGTTTCAATAAGTAATCCCAAATTAGAATTCTTAAATAGAGTAGATATACTCAATGGTTTCATTTGGATAATTTAACTGAAGTGACTTCCTTTAGCAAATATTTATGGAAGGCTATTTGTGCAGTGTACTAGGCTTGGGCTTTGAATCAAAAAAGAAACGTCATGGTGTCTTGGATTTAAGAATATTAAATTACAGTGGGAGAAGCAATAAAGTGGTGTAGATGTAAGATGGGCATACAGTGACATAACTGTGCACAGATGGCTACTGAGTCGCTCAGCCCATGAAGGAGAGAATGATAGCAGGCATGATCAATTGATGGCCTGGCAGAGATGGTCGCCAGAGTGCTAGGGAGTCTCCTGTGGATAAGTACCTCTTCAGTACTAGTATGGAGATCCAAAGATGTAAGTGATGCACAGACATTGTAGGCCTATTGGGGTCTGTGGCAGGTGAGGGGGACAGAAGGATAGAAGTACAATGGAGAAGGCAATGATTTGTTTCCTCCCTGGGGTCCTCTTGTGGAGCCTCAGTAAGGGAGTGGTTTGGCTCAATGCCTCCTGAGGATCAATAAGTAGAGTTAGTTGAGTGAATGATCTCAGAAAGTACTGCTGTGGGCAAAGATACTACCCAGAACACAGCAGTGACAATCTGCAGTTTCTGATTAGGGCAGCAGTCATGATAAAAGTAGAGAAAGGATTTAAGACACATTTAAGAGTGAAATTGTAGGTAGATTGCTCAAATCTTAAATATTTAAGATCCTCTAGGTTGTTAAAATCAATATCTTCTGAGTTCCTGCTTGAGTAGAGTAATGAACAGCCTGGACAACTGCCCTGCTGGAATGAAGCTTGTCTTCTGGGGAGGGGGCCGACACCAAGAAGAAAAAAGCAGAAGCGAGGGCCGAGTGTTCCACCCGTGATGGGTGCTGTGATGCTAAATGCAGAGGCAGGAAGTTTAGGAGCTGGAGCTCCATGTTCAGAGGAAATGAACATGAAGCTGCAGGTGTGTGCTGTACTTGAATTTTTGAACATATGCCTACCATACACAGTGCTTCTTATCTTTTAGGGGACACACTAAAGATAAATTTATTGTTTGCCTGAAATTTCCCGAGCAACCACTCGTGTGAGTGCTGGTACTACTTGTTCAGAGGATAAAGAGAAGTGTTCCTGCTTGTGATTTCTGAGTATCACATGGGAACACGTACAGAGAACACTCTGGAGGATCTACCAGGGATCCACATCATACAGACAATGCCAGATCTCAGCATGTAGAAGGCCTACGGGGACAATTCCAGGCTCACCATAGTGTCATGGAGATTACTTTAAAGACAAACAAAGCACAGAGTGACAAATGCTAGGCCATGTTTTCAAATGATGTCCTACTTTGGAAAATTAAATGCACGAGTTAAAAGCTAAAAGCACAAAAATGAAGCAGACATCACAAAATGCAGAAAAATAAAGTACCAATTACCTGCCTGGCCAACTTTTATAACACAAACATCTTCTGCGACTGTACCTTTGGGCTATAGACATTGTGGTCTTGTGCTTCTTATGAAAAACAACAGGTGAATATAATTTGGGGGCAAGCAAAGGAACTCGATTCATTCTTTTTGTATAACTGATCAAAACTTACCGTTAGCAATGCATTAGGCATGAAAGTGGGAAGGATTCAGGAGAAGTTGGGGGTAGGGAAAACAGTCAAATATATTGTATGAAAAAATGAAGTACGTACAGTTTAAGTATCTATCTTTGATCCTTATAATTCATGTTAATGTTATATAATGATTTATATCTTTCTCCAGTTTGAGAAAAATAACTATAAAAGTTTTTTCATATCTAATCATAGAGTACATACAGGACATTGTAAATTTTCTGGTTTTGTTTTCTTAATTCTTTGACAGTTTTGAGCAGTGTATTTTGTCAACACTCCTCTGCTTCCCAAACTCCTTCTCCTAGATCTTCCTTTTCTACCCACCCAAATTCGTATCCTCATTCTTGTTCACCAATCCAGTCCAATTTATACTGCCTGTATACTGTTGGCCTTCACTGAAGCATAGTCCACCTACTAAAGGTCACATCCTTAAAAAAAAAACCTGACTCCCCCACTCTTAGCAGCTACCAATTGATAGTATCTCCTTAATCAGGGTCAGGACTTGTTGCATCTATCTTTCTCCTCCACACTGGGATTTTATCTGCATTGAGCTTGCAGAGGTCTTGTTTATGCTCTCACACTGCTGAGTTTCTACGTGTGATTGACACACTGTGTCTGGAAAGAAAGATACTGTTTCATTGAGTAATTTGCTGCCTCTAGCTCTCGGATGCCTCTTTCTGGCCCCTGTGCTATGATCTGGAATCTTGGGTAAAGGGAGTGTGACGGAGATATCCCATTTAGTGCTGCCTATTCTGCTGTCTCTTACTGTTTTCACCTTGATCGGTTGTGAATTTTCATGTTAATTATAATCCACTACATGAAGGAACTTCTCTGAAGAGGGTGACATTGCAAGACGGTCAGAGATTCTCCTTGAGCACTGGGAATGGCAACTCCTGTATAGGTTCTGCTATTTATATTGATGCCAACATTGGCCTACAATGTGGTACATGTTTCTAATAGAGGATGATTGTTTTATTTAGGCTTTGATGAGAACTGAATCTTGGAGATATAACTTGCTATGTTTCAATCTTCATTTCTCCTTCATGCCTTTAGTGTTCTGTATCCTACATCCTGATCATATTGCAATTTCCTTATCCTTGTGTTTTACTCATGATGTTTTATAAGTTTACATGGAGGAGCAGTCTGATTTGACAGAAACCAGAGTCTGGTAGCAGTACAAACTATCCATACAAATGTAATTATGGTCAACCAACTGTCTTTATCTACTTTGCTATTATTATAGAATACTTAAAGAAGGTATCATGATGTGGGATTTCCCTTTGTATGCTGTGATTACCATTAATGAAACTGCTTTGGACCTATAGCAGAGCAGAACTTAGGTAGGCGGGAAAGATGGAACTGAATGCTAGGAGAAAGGAGGTGGAGTGAGAGAGAAGCCATAGCACCTCCAGAGACAGACGCTGGTCAGAACTTTAGCAGGTAAGCCACAGTCACATGGCAATACACAGATTAATAGAAATGGTTAAATTAATATGTAAGAGTTAGCCACTAAGAAGCTAGAGCTAATGGGACAAGCAGTGATTTAATTAATACAGTATTTGTGTGGTTATTTCGGTTCTGGGCAGCCGGGATGAACAAGCGGCCTCCTCCCACTACAGTATCACAGAAGTGCAAGATAAATTGGTGTGGGGTCTGGAGTGAGGCCTCTGCTGCTGTACCCTCCAGAGTGGGCAAATGCTCTGTGCTCATGTGGAGGAAGAGTTAGAAGGGAGAAGGGTGCCTCTAAGGGCCTTTTTATGGCATCCATCATCATAGAGGGCATATTTCTCATGAACGCATCACCCCTAACGTCCACTTTAAAGCATCACTGCATTCAGGGTTAGCTTTAGCATGAGTTATGGAGGGTCAGAAACATTAAACCATGATCACAGGGATCAACAGGACAGACAGTAAATGCAAAGTCATACTGGAAATGGTGACTGTGCATGAGTGCATGCAAATGCAAAATTATTATTAACAATAACCTTATGGAATCAACATTATAGACCTTTGAGGAATCCCTATCCTGAGGGACCCAGAATTCTTATTTCCGCACAGTGAATCTGCCTCAGTAATGTTAGCATTTACACAGTTCTAATATGTAAACATGGACTATTGGTATGGCCATAAAGATATTTTGAAATTTATCAGTGCTAACATGTGCTTTAACATAATGTTTAGGTTTTGAGCAACAAAGGGAACTTTAGGTTCAGTGGTAAAAATTCTCACATCTCTAAGATATAAACATTTTGAAACAGTTGGGTATTTGGGAAGTCTAAAGTGAGCCTCAAGGGGTGTTTGCTGACTGCAAGATGCCTGTGTTGCTGATAATCAAGGATACAGGAGAGGCTTTCTGGAGTGGATGAAGGGTGATGTGGGAAGTCATTCTGTATATGTGTTGCTTTTACTGGTTAATGAATAAAAAAATCTGCTTTGTCCTGTGATAGAGCTAGGCAGGCAAACGAAACTGAATGCTGGGAGAAAGTAGGTGGGGTCAGTGAGATGCCATGTAGCCCCTGGAGGAGACAGACATGTACTGGAACTTTACTGGTAAACCACGAGCCTTGTGGTAACATAATAGAAATGGGTTAATTTGAGATGTAAGAGCTAGCTAGAAATATGCATAAGCTAATGGGTCAAGAGATGTTTCAAATAATATAGTTTCTGTGTGTTTTATTTCGGGTCTAAGTGGCCAGGGAACAAATGAGCAGTCTCTGCCAACAGAAGGGGGCTTTGGAAGAGTGAGACAAGTTGTTTCATAAATGTTCAGCCAGGGCATCACGGTGTCACAATGCCCAACCACTACTCTGGATTGCTCTGCTTTCTTTTCCTTGGTTGCTGTTATACTTTTTCTTTCTGTTTCTATTGTTATTTCAAGACTGTAGACTTACTATGCAGTCCTGGTTGGTCTCAAATTCATGATCCCTCTTTCTCATCCTTTTTGGAATTATACATGGTTTGCTACCAAATCTGGCTTTACTCTAATTTTATTAAAATAAGAATATTAATATTTTTGATATAGTTTTGAGTCAGATGTGAAGTGAACAAGTATGTGACCAAATAGTTTATTTCATCATTTTATATTCAGATAGAAGAGGAAGAAGAAGAAGAAAAAGCTGTAGCTGCCCCAGACTTGTCTCCAGCTCACACCAGAGCTAAAGCTACCCTTGAACATCCTTTTGTTTCAGTCCCAGAGTGATTTACAGCTGTATACTACCATACCCAGCTCCTTTCAGAGTTTAAAAAATGCTTTCAAGGGGTTTCCAATTGTGTAGCTGTGGCTGGCCTGTAAGTTGCTGTTTGAGGCTGGCCTCAAACTCACAGAGATATACCTGCCTGCCTGTACTTCCTGAGTACTGGGATTAAAGGCAACACACCCAGCCTTCTTTCAGCAGAAGGTTAAATCCTTCAGATGTTTAAAATCTTTTCACTTACTTTTTCACTTCACCATAATGACAATAAATGGTGTTAGAATAGGATTTGATTCATATATGCTTCTCTTTTTTAATTATAGGCCACATTAAGACATCTAAGAGTGTCCAGTAAGTTCAACCATGTCTCCCATTCTTGATAAAACTGGAATCTTGAAATGTTTTATTGTTAAATAATCCCTAAACCAATTATAAAATGAATGGTGTCAAGATTCTGTTTAGAAAATTCATCACAGCATTTGGTCGAGTATCCAAGAGCAAAGGAAAGACACTTTAAAAAGACATGCATTAATACATTTTGATAGTATTCCAAATCGTGGCTGTGTAGCATTATGAAGTTGATCAGATTGACTTCAGATGATGAGAAACACTTATTAAATGATATTCAAATTCTATGCTTTGTGATTATTTAAAACAGAGCCGTCATGTTTAATTTTATAATACGCTAAATAGTTAAATAATTTAATATGAAAATTTAATGTATCATTTTGTTAATGTACCAGGATTTAAAGAAAATTAGTTTCTTTTATCTTTAATTCCCAAACCTCTAAAATGTCAACCTGGGAAATGCCATCTGTACTTTCTCCTGCAAAGACAGAATTTAGGATACATGATTCTTAGGGAGCTAATAAAAATTTCAACTTTGGAAATGGGTGTGTTTAATCATGATTTCCTGGTGGATTTATGCTTGTGTTCTTGTTCCCTCCTTGTT
The DNA here is from genome assembly GCA_004026605.1 of Ondatra zibethicus. Classification (NCBI taxonomy): domain Eukaryota; kingdom Metazoa; phylum Chordata; class Mammalia; order Rodentia; family Cricetidae; genus Ondatra; species Ondatra zibethicus. The sequence continues at coordinate 39,143 of PVIU01002137.1, read as the reverse complement.
GGGGTTTTAATCTAGAGCCACACAGCATTCGGATGTCCTGGCTTTGTGTGTTGTGTGTCCTTGTGTGTGGACATGCATGAACAGCAGGACTTCACATCGTCCTTTTTACTTACATTTACTCCCTCACTATCATTAGACAGACATTACCCCTGCTGTATTTTGTACACAGCTTCTTTTCTTCCTTCCCTCAATCTGCCACCTTTGCATAACAGGCTCTGTGCATAATTACTGGGTGGAATTCTTACATATCAATGTAGCTAATCATCCAGCATATTTGGGATTACTCTATACTCTAAAATAGTTTCAATAAGAAGAGGCCAGTATTATTCTCGCTTTGAATACAGACTTCGGAGTTCTTGGCAATTTTTCTAGTTGCATGAGTCTCAAGAAAGCAGCTAAACTCAAGGTCTCTAGCTCTCATGTATGAATCTGGGATAATGATACATAGAGGTATTTCCTCCCAAGACAGGAAAAATAAACGGCAAAGGTCAGATGTGAAGCGACATGCTTTGTGGAATGTTCCATTCATTCATGGGCACATTCTCCTAAGTCATAGAACAGCTCGACTGTCAATCAAAGCAACACTGTGCTCCACCATGGAACTCTCAAGAGAGAATTTTGAGGTGGGATTTGGAGCTTCTGAGCCTTTCCGTTAGAGCCCACTACACCTTTGCAGAACCACTTGACAGCTACTTTCTCTTTTGAATAAACCTCTTGCAGTCAACGCTTGGGCATGTTAATTCGGTTGTTTCATTAAGTTGCCAAGAACCTGGAAGCTCTCATGGTCATGGATACCCATTTCAACATGATCCTTGCTTGAGAAAACTCATGGACTTACCCTGTGCACATCTACATGCAGGTAATCCCTTCTCCTCTCTTAAGTCTCACACATTCATGACATTGTAAAGAGCCCCTTAGTGGAACCTCTTACATATTCCTAGGTCCCAAGACTTAGAAAGATAGGAAGTTTTCATAGGATTATTTTTCTGCCCTCCATAGTATGTAGTCTGAATTATTTATTTGTCTGAAACTTTGGTTATTCTACATATAGAAGATATTTTTAATGCCCAATCCTTTTAATTAGTAAACATTGTTTGAAAAATATGTGACCCCTGTACCACATTGTCATAAATTTAAATTACACTTGTATTAGCTAACACTGTGTTACTCCTTAAATTGCCATCAAATTACATTTGTTTGGTAACTCCCTTTGAAGCAAATGAGCAACATTTACTCTCAATAAAGATTTCATTTAAACTAGGCGTATTAGATACCATTAGCACAAATTCATTATAAATTACATTTCAGCTTTCATACAGGGTTTATTTACCCAGAGCTTGTTATATATGAAAAGTTAACTAAGATAATATTAATATTAGTTTTAGTAAAAGCCCTGCAGTTAACAAGAACCCACTTAAAATGAGAAGTAACTCTTGCTTTCCTTTGTAACATTCACAATGGACAAATAACCGATCAGCGCTTGGTTTATACTTATTAATCTTTCCATTTGACGTTGATTTTTTTATTCTAATGTAATATGCAAATATAAAAGCATAATTTAGAATAGACGGATTTCAAATTTCAAACTTCAGTGTTCCACGTCATTAATTATGCTAGAAGATTCAGAAAATTCTTGTAATTACCCAGCTTATCACTGTTTAATGTAACATCCTCTTTTGAAAATGTAATTTCAGGCTTTTTTTTTTGGCATTAGCCTTCGATTCATATTTTACCCAGACACCCCAGTCTCAAATATTCCCTGCAGAGAGATCCATTTCTAACGAGAGCCTTTTTGGGGGAACTTAGTAATAAATATAATGCTGACGACAATCCCTGCCTGTCTTCTTAGACCCTGGCGTTTCAAGGCAGAATGGTGCTCCTTGATCCTGCTTAAGCCCCTGTTTAAATGTAAATTAGAAGAGACTCATTTACATTACTCATTCCAGGCATCCATATGCAATACCAGATTGCAAAAGGAAATATTTGTAAGCTATCCCTCTATTTATCTTACCACGCTCATCACTATGACACTTTAGTGCTTGAACAGCCAAACTAGAATCATTTCAATTATCTACCTTAGGGAAAAGTCATCGAAACAGACAGAACTTTGTCTCTCTGCGCTGGCTTCAGTAAGAGAGAGACTTCCGTTGCTTTTCTCTAATTTAATAACAATTTGGTCGACAGGGATATTTGCATCTTATTTTGAGTTAAGGAGATTAAATGCCCTTAGCTGGATTTTGAAAGGTGGAAAGGGATTTGGGGTTGATCAATATCACCTTGTCTATGACATATTTTAATTTTTAAAATATTTAAACTGTATATAAATATACAAATGTACAGTATCATGGGCAGAAGACAAGCATTAGCATTCAAGGATGTGGACGGCAACTACAGATAAACCCTCCATCTAGCTTAGATGTACACCAGAAACACTGAAAACTCATTCTCTGTCGAACAAAGGAAAATATTTTCTTCTGTAAATTGAACAAGTTTTCTACTTAACTCTAATTTTGGCCGTTTTATACAGCAAGCTTGTTCATTTAGATCGGTTTTGGTTTGGGTTTTTTGTTTGTTTGTTTTGTTTTGTTTTGGATGATCTCATGCACCCCAGGCTGGCCTCGCTGTGTAGCAAAGGCTGTCCCTGAACTCTTGATTCTCCCACTTACATCTTTCAAGGTTAGAATCACAGGCGTGTACCAATGGACTCATCAATTTTTAGAATTTTGCCTTAAAAAAATCTTTAAGGTGTTATTATGTCACATCAGAGAATGCTCCTCTTGTCAGTAATTAAGAAATAGATAAATATTCCTTGTTGTCCACTGTATTAGATGCCACCAAACATCACTGGGAACTGATCTCTGTGCTTTTCCCCTGACAATCTCTAGAATTTTAATTCTTTGTTTCTTATTTTTCTTGAATGCACTCTTCTGTTAGTACTACTCACTTGGTAAGCTTCTGTTAACAATTTCTGAGTTCATGGTTGTTGTGTCTTTTTGCTTATGCTTATTGTCTCAATAGTTGGTAAAAGGAATGTGCCATTAATGTTGTTGTTACTTACTTACATTTAAAAATATTATTGGTTTCATTTATATGTAGAAGTGTAAGACTGCATGAGTATAAGGGCACCACGTGCACTCAGGAGCACTTGGAGGCTCTTAGAGGTTGACAGATCCTCTTGTACTGGAGTTACAGGCTGGAGTGTGAGTGTGTACTGGAGTGTGAGGCAGGGGACTGATCCTGACCTTTACAGGAGCAGCAAAAGTTTTTAAATGCTGAGTCATTCTCCAGGCCCTATTTACTTACTTTTCCTGCCCACTGCAAACCTGTGGGGTGAATAAGGCAAGCTAATGATTATGACAATAATGTGTTGTTGTATCACCTCACAATTGAAAGGACAACTTCAGCATGATCCAGTAGTTGTCATCTATATGATGGGAGGTCCATCATCCTTCCATGTCTCATATCTGCTTCTTTGCCATGTGATTGCTATCTAGATATAAAGGAAATGTAATTAACAGCATTTTTAAATGTAAAGATTATATATATATATACACACACACACACATATACACACATACATATATCCATCTATCATGATATAGCATACTATAAAGCATGCTTCAGGAAAAAGAAGCATAGTTGCTGTGCATGTCCTGTTAGGCACACTTGAGGTTTGAGATACACAGTTTCTGGTCCTTCAGAGCTGACTCAGAAGCGTAACCACTTTGCTGAGGTCACTTTTAGACTACTGCTGCCACTAACGTATGTCCTTTTACCTACTACGGGGTTAGTATCAAAGTTGATTTTATTCTCCATTCTTCTTTTGTAACTAAACACTATCTGTTACATTTTACTTTTTTTCTGGGGCTGGAGAGATGGTTCAGTTGGTAAAATGTTTGACACGTAAACAGGATGGGCATTCTCTTACCAACACTCAGGTGAAAATGCTAAGCATGGCGGCATATCTGTAAGGTCAGAACTCGGGAAGGATTGCCAGGGCTTGATCGACAGTCAGTCTAGCTTAATCTGTGGACTTCAAGTTCAATGAAGTGCAATGAGAAACCTTGTCTTAATAAACAATATGAAGAACGCACATGTATGCTCATAACTGCCCCTCCCCATTGAGTAGTCTTTCATTGGCAGATAAGCAGTTAGCCTTAACCTATGTAAAATGAAACACATTATCTCCTTTAGGCTTTCATTTTAGTGTCTACAAAAAAAATGATTAGCCTTGAGAAGGAAATACAGGAACTACAGGTTTCTCTCTCTCTCTCTCTCTCTCTCTCTCTCTCTCTCTTTCTCTCTCTCTCTCTCTCTCTCTCTCTCTTCCCCCCCTCTCTCACACATACACACACACACAAACACACATGCCATTTCATTATTGGAATCAATAATGCTAATGTTAAAAAGACATTTGGGTTTTTCTTCTCCAATAAAGAAATTGACCAGCATAAGTTTAAAGAAACATAAACTACTTATAAAAGAGTGTTGAAAAGGATGTAGATTTAAAAAAAATACATACTTGTAAAAAAGACAGCATTTAAAAATAGATGGTATTATCCTGTGAGTGATTTAGGAGACGGATGAAATTCATTGTGGGCTGAGTAGGTGGCCTTGGAGCACATATCATGCTGACCCATGAGTGCAGTCTTCAACCACATGACTTTTTAAGTACAAGCAGTCAGGATGAGTTAAGTATTGGCAAATTGTGTGTGTGTGTGTGTGTGTGTGTGTGTGTGTGTGTGTATCAGGTGAAATGAAATCGAAAAAATCAAGAGTGACCAAGAGAGCATTTGCAAAATAAAATGGCACTGGCAAAGCTCTGGCTACGGTCAGAATCCAAGGTGCACATGTTTTATCTTTACTGCTCACTGCTTCTCATCCCCTTCCACGATGTGAGATCTGGTTTAAATCTGTTGGATAATAAGACAGCTCAAGTGAGTTATTTCCCCCACCAGTTTCATTTTAATATGAGGTCTGTGTAACTGGAAAAATCTGTCCTGAGACAAATATCAGGCCCACAACAAGAGAAGCTTTCTGAAGATGGAGGAGTTGGGATCGTCAGAGCAAATTCCAGCAGCCACCTCTGAAGGCTGCTGCTTATGGAGATGCCCATGTATCATGGAGAGCAAAGCCAGTTGTCTTAGTTTTATACTGTGGAATCCTCATTATATAATTCAAACACAAGGAATGGCCAAAATACCTTATTTATTATGGAGATGAAAGCAGATAAAACCATTTGGGGTATGATTTATTTATCCCCCACAAATAACTGCAAAAGTCTCCTTGTTTGTTGTTTTGAGCTAAGGTCTCACTCTGTAACCCAAGTTAGCCTCCAATGCATGTCAGTTCTTATGCCTCAGCCTTCCAAGGGCTGGGATTACATATGTTAGCCACCATTCTTGGCCCAAAGGACTTGTTTTCTTAGTAATTTTTCAGACAGAGCAGGATGTCTTATCCGGGCTGTCCTTGCACTCGTGAACCTTTGGTCTCAGTCTCTGGAGTTGCTCGGATTACAGACATATATTGGAATATCTAAAACATGTATGTGTGTGTGTATGTGTGTCTGTGTGTGTGTGTGCGTGTGTGTGAGTGTGTAGATACACATGTGTATGAGGGGTTATGTGCACATATTTCCTAAGGATGTGTGGAGGGCACAAAGCAGTACTGGGTATCATACTTTGACTACCATCTACTTTTTTTTTTTTGAGACAGGTGACTTATCGGGCTAGAACATACCAAGTACTCACTGTCTGGCCAGTAAGCCCCAAAGGTCTTCCTGTCTTGACTCCTTGGCGCCAGGTTTACAAAGCCACAGCATCACACCCAGCTTTTTAATGTAGGTATTAGGGATGGGACACAGGTTCTCACGTTTGTAAAGCAAGCACCTTATAGAAAGAGCAATCTGTTCAGTCCCACACTTGAAAATTTTGGCATTGTCCTTTTTCTGGATTTTAAAATATGCTAATCATATTTTAGAATCCACAGAATGTTCTAGAACTAAATGAGCTACTTTCTCAAGCTGTCTATGGGTAGGAGACATGTCCCTTTCATGATAAACATTGATTGTGTTTTGTAACTTTAAAGAGAGAAGGTATTTCATAAAACGCCAGGCTAAGAGTCACTTAATAGATATATTTACTAAGTCATATGGCATCATTAAATATGTCTCATATTATAAGTTAGCAACATAGAAATGTTTTGAATAAGGATAAAGCTAACTTTCCAGAAAAACTCAAACATTAGAAAAATCAAGCCTTTAAAGAAAATAATTAAAAGAGGTGACATTATTGCTGAATGATGCTTTGGGTTGGTTCATCTAGCAGAATTCACTTCCTTTCTTCATTCCTAATAGTCGTGTGCCTTCCTTGTCATCCAGCTCGGACAGCTGCACTACCCAGCATACCTCTTTCTCATGAGTGTTGCTTCCAAGCTGAGGGAAGTTTTTGGGGCACTGTAGGTCCCCAGGAACATTCTGTTTAGTGGAGCTCCACAGTTTCCGGGACTGAATACACTACCTTTCATCAGCCCAGGATGCATTTTAAATCAATATCAGGATGGCTGCAAAACTCATGTCGCCAACTTTATAGTCACCCTCACTATCCCATTATCTCGGGAGTACCTATCCCAATTACATAGGATAAAACATAAAGAAATGTTCAGAAATCACGTATTTAATGCCAAGTTTGATATAAGAGCTGAAAAAGACAAAAACATAACTCTGAAGAACCATAAATAATCATCGTAGTGAGTGTCCGGAAGGAGGGCTCCTTCTGGATGTATTGTGGGGGATATGAAGAAAATACATAGAATAGACACCTGTTAAATGAAACTGGGGCATTTTGGTGTCTTCCCCGGAGAGCACTGCACTTTTTCTTTTGTCTTCTGTTTTTGAGCCATATTCTCACATCTGAGTTTGGTTAGTTGCTATTTCAAACATTATTATAGTGAAAACGTTATTATACAAAGAACTCAAATAATATGAGTTTTGCCTACAGGTCTCAGATTCCACACAGAATTCTTTAATTATTGCTGAAGAAGGCTTGATTTTTTTTTCCCCATATTGAAACCAGTCTCCTTAGTACTTCTTGGACTCAACTGTTTTTTATTTTAATTTCATGATCAATAACTCATGGACTCCTCAGATTGTGCACATTTTATTACCCGTTATTTGCCTAATTGGTGATTACCAGACTAGAAGTGGTAAAGCATGCCCGACATCACGCTTACTAGCCATTTGCTGCATGTAGCATTGAGTTACGTCTTGTAATTTCATTGTTTTGACAAACCTGAGACTGATATCCATGTGCTAGCTGGAATTTCTGGGAAAATTATTAAGAATTTGGAGACACTGAACATCAAAACGCTTTACTATTATTTAAGGTAGAGAAGAAAGTCTCATATTTTGTAAGTGAGGGTATCCCTTTCTCCTCCATGTTAGGGTCCACAGCAACAGTCCTCTAACAAGAGTTGAGTTAACAAGAGAAAATCATCACAAATTTGTCTCACCATTATTTTGCATGACAACGAAAACATTAGACACGATGACCTCAAACTCAGGAAACACTGGTTTTTGCTCATTTGTTTATTTTTTATGAAGAACAACAGCTGGGGAGAACTATCCAATGAATCATGCAATCTGATGGTAGTGAATATGGTTAGATGATTGGTGAGATCTGATGGTAGTGAATATGGTTGGATGAATGGTGAGATCTGATGGTAGTGAATACGGTTGGATGAATGGTGAGATCTGATGGTAGTGAGAATGATTGGATGAATGGTGAGATCAAATAGTTGCAATTACGTTTAGATCAATAGTGAGATCTGATGGTAATGAATATGATTGCACAAAGGAGGAGATCTAGTAGTAGCAACCATGTTTGGATGAACACTAATATTTGATGGCAGCTAATGTGTTTGGGTGAACAAGATTTGATGTAGTAAATGTGATTGAATAAATAGAGTGGCTGGCCTGGCAGGCAGCAGACTAAAGTGGCAGATGCAGCAAGACCAGTGTTTCTAGATACTTAGACTCGCCACTTGCTACTACTTACTTCCAAGAAAGAACCTTCAAGAGGGAGTGTGCTATATTCAATTCAGAAGAATACCAGAGAGATTTCTTTGTGTCCAGCGCTTCTAGGGAAAGTAAGATCCACATCTCTGGTTTCTATTGCTGCCAGATGTGGGGGCTGGCAAGATCTCGGGAAGAGATTGAACCCAAACCTCAGGTTCTTTTTACTGTCAGAGAAAGGACTCACAAGTGAGTAAAAGGGGAGAGTGCATTTATTGCACAACAAAAATGTACGCTTGAAGGGTAAATGTAGAGGGTCCTGGAGTGAGTCCTCTGTCATTATGAATAGCACATTTTAGGATACAGCTTAAAGAAGGGCAGAAATATTCATGAGTTAAGACTTGAAAAAAAAAAACCTGGAGGTTTTCCCGGGGAGTAGGGTTTGCTTGTATATTCTGTTCTTAGATGAGCTTTTGGATGTGTCATGACACCAGAAACATGATGGAACAGCCAATTCTGCAAGGGCAGCGACACATAGCAGCCATTGTAGTGAACTTAGAGGCCATCTTGATCTTCCATGTTGATCCCTGTGGGTCCTGGAAAGGCTTGTTCTTCACAGGCAGCTGTCATGTAATGTTCTGCTATAACATAGCTCTGCACTTGCATCAGCTTTTACCCAGCGTGCCTATCCCCCTGCGCTATTCGGCCTGCCTCCTTCAGACCTGGTTTCTAGGACTAGCTGTGAAGGAAAAATGACAGGCTGGAGATAGGAGGGCAGAAGGTTACTGAGAGCCTTCTGAAACCATCCCAACATCCTTCCCGGTATAGCACTGAGCAAACCAATGTGTTGTATGTTGGAGCATCACTTCCTGAAACCCAGTGTTTATAATCAGACAAGCAGATAAGAGAGGATGAAATAAAGAAGGAAGAACAGGAATCCTGTCTGAGAAAGGAAACGGAGACTCTGAGAGATGCTTTGGAGAATCTGAGTAGAGGAGTCTAGTGTAGATCTTTATTTAAAGCAGTGAGAAGCAACAGAAGGCAGTGGTTAAGCACACTAAATCCCCCTGGTCCTAAGCTTATCTTTGATATTTCCTGTTGTTCCAGTTTAGAAAACACTCAAGCTCCTGTTACTTAGATAAGAAATGAGGCTAATCATAGTACCTACCTCATAGACCCGCTGGAAAGATTCCATGAGACAAACCAGGTCTTGATCCTTAGCTCAGGCCATGACCCTTGCTGTAAATGCTAGCTGCTGTCATCGAGAACCCCTGGGAGGATGTTGAGGTCATGTTTGGTGGAGCTTAGAGAAAAGCTGTGAAGCTGCAGCAGTAGAGTATAAAATCAGTTTTGTAGATCAACAAGATTGGATAAGATAAACTAATATAACAATGGAGAGGAAGTAAACTGGCTGGAAATAGCTTTGAAAAAGAGTGGGATCCCAATGACCATTTTAAGTTAGAAGAAAAGTAGGTTAGTTTCTTGGTCCAAGTAGAATTGTCTAACGGATTCCACATGTGTTGTTAAGCTAGATGCCTGGATTGCCTCCTCAGCCAGTTCCACGTGGAAATAGCACAAGGTGTCTGGGCATATGAAGCATTTGAGGCTGTAGATTCATCATCTCCAGGGACTCTGGTGAGACAGAGAACTGCAGAAATTTCTGGAAGGGCTCACAAATTTCCACAGTGTCTTCCCAGGACAGAAAACCTCAAGGCCAGGGTGACGATACACAGTCAGAGGGAGCTTCTCTTGTGTTTGATGGCTGAGTTGTTTGGCAGAGATTCGGAGATAGTACGCAGGTGTGCTTACAACAATGCAAGGAGAAGGTTCCCGTGTGCACTGTAGATTTCATACATTTAAAATTGTCATAATTGTGACTTCTTCACTGGTAGGTTATGAGAAATGAAAACATCTATGATCAAAAAACTTCTCAGTCCAGTGTTTGGCAAACAGCCCTCTACTATTGTGATTAACTCCCTGTCTTACTTATTTATTGCTTCAGAATTTCTTCTATGACCCTTGTTCCTGCTTATGTCCCTTAGAGAGCACTGAAGCAGGATAGAGAGGTAGAAAAACATTATGAAGGCATTAGAAAGTGAAGGAGTCCCTTACTCCAGAGCCTGGTGAAAGACTCTCTTGCAAGCTGAAAAGCAAGAATTTCCAGCACAATTAGCAACTGTAAAAGACCTCACTCTCCCTCTTCTGACGAAAACCTGCGTGATCCAGGAATCTCAACAGAAACTGTGCAGCCCTGGTGGGTTCTGATTTTACTTTATCAGATTACAATTCTATGCAAGGTGTCTGCAGACCAACCCTTGAATTTTACTTATTAAAAAAAAAGAAAGGAAAGAAAAATGTTTCTTTGCAGTCCTTTGATATTTAACACGAGAGTAATCAAGATAGCATATATGGCTCAGACACTAGGTTGCAGCTCTCCTTTGAGGCACCTGTACGACACTTGAGTATGTTTTTCCTAGCATCTTTTTTCCTTAACCCTCTTGCTCAAAATTTGCACTAAGCATGTGGTTTGATAAACCGTGATTTTTCCTTGCAGAAGCTCACACCCACTTTTAGTTACGTCTTTCTCAGGGACTTGGTATTAACCCTTGTGCTTAAAGTTTTATTGGAAAATAATTAGCAAAGTTCTGTCCCACTTCCTGTTGGCTACTCTTGAAATGATTTTCTGCATCAAAGCACAAATCCTGAGTTTACCTCAGTCACAGTCCCTAAAAGACTGAGGATGTCCTCTGACTGTGTAGAGCCATGGCTTTGTCCTGACAGCAGGGTGACTTGTTATGCATTTGTTGTACCTGCTTAGTGGATAATGACTTCTTTCTCTTGAACTTTGCATATGTCCTTGTCTTACTTTCTTGGTCCTGTAACAGGCTGCCCTATCCTTTTTCTTCTGTGCTCAGTATCTTGTATCCTTCAGATCCGTTTGCCCTCTCCTACTTATTAAGAGTTTTTATTTGTGGTCTCATTCTTTCTGGCTCCTAGAAAGATTATCAACGAGGAGGGAAAATGCTAATCATGTGAAATATGTTTCTTCATTTCATTCTCTTTGGTGTACTATGGACCAGCTGTTTTAAGTTACCTGGTTCCTTCCACATCTCTCTGCTTCCTCATTTAGATTTGCTATATCCCTTTGAACCTGTTGGTGACTTCCAATTGTTACCAATCCACGATCCTTATGATGAGATTCCCGTTAAAGATCTTCTGATCCTCAGGTTAGCCATGTGCCCTCCATCCTGCTGGCATCATAGACATACTTTGTATATACACCTTTTTACTTGGTTTGTGCCCCATTCCATCTTATTGCTGTTTGTTAGCATTACCAATCATCTTACATCTTAGAAGTTCCAAACAGAAAAGAAAAATGAAGCATCTAACCATTTTTTTCCAATATCAATTATTCTGATTTTTAGTCACTGCTGGTTTATATACTGTTTTTCTGAAAGACTCAGTTTTATTCTGTGAATACATTATTTTTTCTTTTTTGAGTTTGGCCTCTAATTCAGGCCAATTTTCCTTCTATATCCTCAGAAGTGGTAAGATACAGATGTGAGGCACCATGATTTTCTAAAGAGTTTTGAGTATAAAATCTGGAATCAGGACAATAATATAGTAGTATTGTGGAATTTGGGTTTTCTTTCAAGATATGTTGCTTAGAAGATGGTGACTGATTTTCAGTGAATTTTATAACCGAGATGCTTACATATATAAGGCACTGGGGAGAGGATTTCAGTAAGGTTCCGCACTCTTTGTGTCTGTCTTTATGGATATATGCATATACATGAATATACTGAATACACACATATCAGTGACCTAACATCAGATGAAAGGATATGTTAGAATATTTTAAATGGAACTACTACCATCTTAAGGCTTTTTATGACATGAAATTTCAAAGATCTGAAACCCACATCTTCGTAAAAAATATTCTCAAAAACACACAAAGCATACTAAGTAAGGAAGCTTATTATAAATTAAGTGTGCTTTTTAATTAGATCTGTTTTTCACATCTAAGGGAAATCAAATGGCCTTTAGCAAATACTTTACAAGTGTGGCTTCTGTGTAAGGAAAGGTAGGGGACAAAATGATCAATTACAAGGCTGACATACTCTTCTTTTATCTTTGGTTGCTCTGTTAAAATTCAAAGTGCTGCGTTACACTAAGGCATATCCGTTAGGAACCCCATTAGATGTGTGTTTTTGTTTGCTAATTAGTATTGGTAGTTCTCTATTTGTAGCCACATTGAAATAGAAAGATATCTGGCATGTGCTAACTGAAAGCAAAAATGGATTTCATCGTATTTACTATATTTCTTAGAGAGACTAGAAAAGATTACTTTAATGCATACATATTCATTTGGATAGTGAGATACTAAGGCTTAATTTAACAATCAGACGCAAGAAGAACTGGCACTCTTGCATAGAAGTAATTTCAATAGAATACTATGGTAGAGGAGGCAAATAGCTACATATATGTATTTTTTTCTGATAACAGTATAGGTAGGTGTTCCCTGCTCAGTTAAATCCCAATGGAAATGCCCTCAAAGTCCTGACCACAAGCACCTCCCAGTTAATTCCAAATCCAGTCAAGGTGACACTCAAGACTAACCCTACCAGTGATTACTGCAATCCATATATCTACCTCCTATTTGTTGGCTTGTTCAGTGACTATTAATCGAGAGACTGTTGTTTCAGGCTGTAGGGCTTTACACTGTATCATCCTCAGGAACATGACTTACAATTAATTGAGATTTACTTATTTTCCCCACAGTGAACATGAGCATTTAGGATAATTTAGAGACAGAAATAGGAAAATGAAAAAACTATTGTTAACGAAGTCCTCTGTGGGGCAGTTATTTTTAACTTAACGTCAGAAAGATATGAGTCCCCAAATTCTTCTTCTCCTTTCCACTCAGAATCCATGAAGTTCTTTCTGTTAGCAAAGTTGTTTTTCCTTAGTTTTTAGTTTGAGAACTCACTTCAGATAGACTGATAATGTTATTACTAATTAAAATATTGTGTGACTCGACCTTATTTGGATGCTAATAAGCAATAATTTAGAGGCCGTAGTGGTTTGAATGAGAATGATCCCCATAGTCTCATATATGTGAATGCTTGTCCACCAGTTACTGAAACTGCTTGGGAAGGATTAGGAGGTGTGGCCCTGATGAGGAGGTGTGTCATTGGAGGTGGGCTTGGAGGCCTCAAAAGTCTCCAACCATTCCTGGTGGTTCCTCTCTTTTCAGCTTGCAGTTTGAGATGTGATCTCTCACCTGTTCCTGCCATATGATATCTCTGCTGAACATCATGGACTCTAATCCTCTGGAACCATATGCCCAATTAAGCAATGCCTTCTTAGTAAATTGCCTTGGTCGTGTTGTTTTATTGCCACAACAGAAAAGTAATTATTGCAGACTCATTAAAAATCCTACAATACTTATATTTTTGCTAGGAATAAGGGCCTGTTAATATTGCCCAGAAAACTGTTTCATATTGAGAATATTATTTGTTCTCTAGTTTTATATATTATGCAAAATTTACAGAATAAAGAGAAGAAAAGGCAATTGCCAAGTAACTCAGTGTTCACTTTTACATGTGTAAGAGATGCCCAAACAGACCCCAGCAAGGGTTCTATAATGACAAGCTGGCACAGGCAATTCAGAGACTTTGCTGGCCTCTCAAGACATAGTCCAAGATTTTGTTAATATTATATAACATTTATAAAAAAGAAATGAGAAGCAAACAAAAATAATATAATTAATATTATTTGATAGTAAAAATGATGATAATAAATAATTAATAGCACAATAAAATGAAAATATGGCAGAAAAATGTAATAGGATGGGATATGACACAGCATACAGCTGTATATTTTAAAAGGCATTAAGTTGCAACTGTGCCCAGCATGGTCTCCCAAGTTGAATATCATGAAATGGCTAATGGCTCACTTGATACTTCCTAAAGTTTAGAGAGCAGCAGGGGTAGAAAAATTCATTTGTTACTTGAGCTCTTATAAACGACTAAGAGAAATATGTGTCCCGTCAATATTCATCAGGCAACCACAGGGACGGGGGAGACTGAGGTGGTGACTTGTGACATCCAACTCCAGATCTGAAGGGTGTACAGTTTCTAGTACAGGGTGGGAATGTTGCCATGTTGTGTGGGTATAGAAACACGATTTTCTGGAAAAGAAGGTAGGATTTCAGCAGGAAGGATTTTCAGGTCATACAGTGTTAAAATCCCTGATCCTGAAAACTGTAAAAGTATTGAATCTTGATAGACCCCGAGGTCATCATTAATCACCTTGGCCATGGTTCCCTAAACCTTACAGGTATGTGGACAGAAATCACAGCTCTACATGTGGAAGCCTATGTTTGTTAGACATGGCTGTGCAGACTCCATTATGAATGAGATAAGATAGACTGTCTCAATGCAAATTTTTTCTACTGGCTAGGTGGAATTATTTCAAAACATTAAAGGACAGTTACTAGGTGGCAATGATCAAAATACAAAGAATTCTCATAAAGACAGTTGAGTAAATCGTCAAAGGTCAAAGAATGTAGAACAATCTCTATTTCTTTGCTGGTTAAGGATTTTGAACATTTCTTTAAGCTTCCCTCATTTGAGATTCCTTTGTTGATAATTCTCTGTTTTAATCTGTACCCCATTTTCAAATTGGATTACTTGACTTTTGCTGTCTAGTTTCCTAAGTTCTTTATCTATTTTTAGATATTAGTCTTTAATTAGATGTGTAGTTGGTAAAAGTCACTCCCCATTCTGTAGGATGCCCCTTTGGTTGGTTGATAGTATCCTTTGTCTTACAGAATCTTTCAGTTTCCTGAGGTCCCATTTATTGATTATTGATCTTAGTGCCGGCAATATTGGTTTTCTGTTCAGAAAATCTTTTCCTGTGCCAATGAGTTCCAGGCTATTCTCCACTCTCTCTTTTATTAGGTTCAGTATATCTGGTTTTATGTTAAAGTTCTTGGAGGCAGTGTGGAAACCTAATGCAGTGGAAACTTCCTGGAATCCATGATGGTGATCTTAGTGAGGACACTTATAAGTGGGGGATATAGAATTTGAACTGGTCATCTCTTGTAGCCAGGGAAGACTCCTGGTGGAGAGATGGGGTTGCATTCAGTTTAGTTGTTGAGTAATCCCCATGAAGATCCTCAACTAACCCAGGTTGATTCTAGGACAGATAGTTGCTCTCTACAAACTGACAATAGGGCTCCATTCCTGAGGATAACACACACACACAGATCATTGAACGTGGAAAGGTTAAGCTGGTGTCTGCATGGAGTCTTCATCTCTATGTTCTAGTCTTTGTGGTATGGAAAGTACTCTGGAGGCTACAAAAGAGAAACAGGGAACCAACCCAATCATAAGACTTTGACCTACAATCTGTCTTGCCTGAAAGATGCCCTGGGGCAATGGTGGTTCCAATGTTATAGAAGTGGCCAACCAATGTTTAGTATAACTTGAGGCCAACCCCATGAGAGGGAGCCCATGCCTGACTCTGCTTGGATGGCCAGGAACTGGACATTGTGCAGTTGGAGACCTCTGCTTGTTCATTTCTTGGATGTCCAGACCTGAAATAATCACAAATAAACTATCTTAATTGCAATACTGTTTGGCCTATTATCTTATGCATATTTCTAGCTAGCTCTTATATCTTAAATCAAGCCAGCTCTATTAATCTGTGCATTACCACTTGGTTGTGACCTACCGGTAAGGTTCCATGCAGCAGCGTCCAGTGTCTGTCTCCTGTGGTGGCTTACATGGCTTTTCTCTGACTCCACCTACTTTCTCCTCTATCTCTGCTTGGAATTCCCACTTTGTTCTATTGTGCTAAGCCATTGGCCAAACCAGCTTTATTCATTAACTAATGGCATTCATAGCATGCAGAGTGGAATCCCACATCAACACTGGATAGACCAGAGACCAAAGTGAGAACCAAAGAAAAGTGGAAAAATAAAAACAAACGAATCAACAAACAAAAACAAATGAAATGATTCTTAATGACGCTCTGATATACTAATAGATTGGTACCTTGTCCAGCCATCATCAGAGAGTCCTGGAGAAGGCAATAGACGAGAGCCAGGTATTATGAATGGAGAGAAAGTCTAAATTAGAGGTCTCCATTGGGTCCCTCCCCTTTAGAACTTGGGGAATCCTGGCAAAGAGAGTGCAGAAAGATTGGAGTCAGAGGGGATGGAGGACACCAGGAGAACATGGCCCACTGAAAGCAGAGCTCACACAGGCTCACGAGACTGTAGGGACAAGCCCGAGTCTCCAGGTCCTCTGCGCATGTGCTGTGGCTGGTAGCTTGCTGTTTCTGTGGGACTCCTGGCTGAGGGAGTGGGTGTGGGTTTATTCTTTCACCTGCTCTTCAGACTCTATCTCCTGTTGGGTTACCTTGTCCAGCCTGGCATGAGGGCTTTTGCCTTGCCGTATTGTATCTTGTTTTGTTATGTTTGGTTGTCTCCTGGAGGCCTCCTCTTTTCTGATAGGAGATGGAGCTGAGGTGGATGGGGAAGAGGAGGCGGGGTGGGGAACTGGGAGGAGTGGAGGGAGGGAAAATATATGAAAAAATAATCTATTTTCAATAAAATGATTTAAAAAATAAAATAATAAATTTTTTTAAAAAAGCATTCAGGGGCTGGATAGATAGATCAGCAGTTAAGAGCACTGGCTGCTCTTCCAGAGGAGCCCGGTTCAATCCCCAGTATCCACATGCCAGCTCCCAACTGTAACTCCAGTTCCAGGGGACCTGATACCCTCACACAGAATTACATGCAGGCAAAACACCAATGTTTATAAAATAAAAAGAAATAAATTATTTTAAAAAGGAATCCAGAACAATAGCTCTGCAGATTAGAACTTCAAAGGGTGAAAATGTGAAGGACAAAAGTTTGTGGGCTGTTCTCTTGTGTGATGGGAACTGAGTGGATACATGGTGGGCTGTATTACAAGTAGGTGTGATCAGCAGGTGGGGATGAGGAATTATGGACACTGATAACTCATTCACAAAGGATAGTTTACACTGAGGATTGTCAACAACTCAGAACCCAATTTCATATTTAAAGGATATTTTCGAGATTCTTAAAAATGGGAGCTAAAAACCTTTGTAGCACAGGTGCACACATGTAAGATTGATTTTATTGCTGGTTTCATTCAGTAGTTATTATATTCAGTATCAAGCAGTCACTGGCCAAGACATTTCTATAAAGTTGGTGAGGTGCAGAACTCCTTAGAATGTATTTTACTTAAAGCTTTAAAGGTAATATATAAAGCTTTGCTAAGGGGATATTATAAAAATTATAACACTGTTACTTTCTCAGTTTTAAAATGAGTTATCTGTACATTAAATGCTGATGGCCTGAGTTGAAAGTACTCAGGGAGAGTTTAAATGTATGATTGGGGCACAGACTGCATACCCTTATTTTCCATTTTCCCTGGCCACTTTCAAACATAATGCAGTTTAATTAATTTTCTAATCCATTAATAACGGTGGTTTCTCACTGGAGTGTAAGCCCATGAAAAACTACAGCTATTCCAACTCAAACTATACTGGGCTATGAGCATTCATCTCGGTTGTAAGAGAGAAATTGATTTATGGAATCAAACTCCACTGATGGACTAAATCACACAGTAAAAGGGAATGACCCTCTCATGCTTTATTCAAGGCTCTACACTCTGTGTATCCTGCTGAAAATAAAATTATTTGGGGGAATGATGTGCCATATGAGGTAGGGAATTTACCCAGAGAACTGGAAATAAGAAAACCACAAATATCTAGGTACTTAAGCAGAAAGCTGCAAAAATGCCAGATATGCTAAGATAGGGAGATCACACTTGTTTACAGTCAGTCCTGCCTCATACAGCATACACTCCAGTTATAGTCTGAGAACAGGGAGCTGATGTTCACTGAAAAGCCAAAAACAGCTGGAAAATGGACCAAAAACCATGGGACCTTCAAATAAAATTGGCCATTTCAGCCAGCACTTATAGAAGAGACACTGAAATGAAGAGGCCTCTGAAATGATATCAAACTCCTAGAAAACATAGACAAATATCAAAAGAAGGACATGTGAGCTAGGAGTGCAAAACTTAGACCACAAGTACTTTCCTGAGATTTAAGTTTAGCAGCTAGGTCTTGTCAGTTTTTATTGGTTAATAAGCTTGAGGAAATAGATGGCAAGTGCGATGGCAAGGCGACTGTATTCTAGACACAGCCGGAGCAGCCTGCCAAGCGTAGATCTTTCCCATGATTCTTTCCTAGAATGCTCTTACTCTTACTTGACACTGTCCCTGAGGATTGTGACAACTGCTCCAACTTTAATTTCCACCCACATCCTGCTGAACTCTACCAACCCCAGCATATCTCAGAAAGCCCAGATCTGAATTTCCAAATATCTTCTAGCTCTGTTCACCACACGTTTTACAGGCATTGGAGTCAGCTTGTGTGCTGCTTTCTCACTTGTCCTGTTTCAGAATGTCCAATATTACTGATGTTAATGGAAGCATCACTGTACATCTACTGCCCCAAAGTATCAAACTCATGTCTAGCTGCTCCTTCCTCATAGCTCTCTAAATCCATCTCGTTCTTGGGTGTTTGGGCACATATTTATAATCCTAAACACCTAGGATGTAGAGATGAGAGGAACAAGATTTCAAGGTCACCCTTGCACAGCATGTTTGAAGTTAGCCTGGGCTAATGAAGCCATGTCTAAAAAGACAAAAGCAACACCAATCAACTGATCAATGTGTGTTTCCAATTATATAATCATGTTTAACCAAACCTGTCCCTCCTTTGTTACTCATTTTCTATATGACTAAACTATACTTCATAACTCCTTGCATTCAATATAAATTTTTAAAAACCTTCTTTAAAAGATACATTTTATTTATTGAGTGTGTGTTTGTGTCCTCACATGTTTGCACTCCGCACATGCATGTGAAAGTCAGAGAATCACTTATGGGATTTGGATCTCTCCTGCTGTGGTGTGGGGTCTCAGAGATGGGAGTCAGATCTTTAGGCTCAACAGCAAGCACCTTTTACTCACTGGGTCATCAAGCAGTCCCTCTACATAACTTTAAATATATTTTTAGATTTATTTTCTTTGTGTATGGATGTTGTACCCACATGTATGTATGTTCATCACATTTGTGCCTGGTCCCTGCAGAGGCCAGAATTGGGCATCAGATTTCTTTGAACTTTCTTTGAGCTAAAGATGGTTGTGGGTCATCAAGTGGGTGCCAGGAATGAAACCTGGGTTCTCAATAGGAGCAGCAAGTGCTCTCAATCTCTGAGGCATCTTTCCAGCCCTTAATTTAGTTTTTACTATATGGTGTAGGAGGTTCTTCTGTATTTGTGTTGCTTTCATTGGTGAATAAAGAAACTGTCTTGGCCTTTTGATAGGGCAGAAATCAGGTAGGGCAGGGTAGACAGAACGTAATGCTGGGAAGAAGACAGTGTGGCAGATGCCATGAAACTCCTGTCTGAGACTGATGCTGGTTAGGAATCTTTCCCGGTAAGCCGTGACCTCGTGGTGTTACATAGATTGGTAGAAATGGGTTAGATCAAGATGTGAGAGTTGGCCAAAAGGAGGCTAGATATAATGGGCCAGGCAGTAATTTAATTAATACAATTTCTGTGTGGTTATTTAGGGGCTAAGCTAGCTGGCGGCTTGGAGCCGCACGGGCGGGATGAAAAGCAGGCCCACTTGCCTCAATACAACAACTATATACTTACATTTATTTGAGTTGACACTTAAGATACAAAATATTAAGTTTTATGGACATAGTATATCTAAATTAAATTAAACATATCCCTTTCCTCAAATATTCATCCAGTACTTATGGGGGAAACATTTAGAATCCTTTCTAAAAATTCTTGAAATCTAAAATATTTTGTTAGGTTTAGTAACTCCACCTTGCAGTAGTGCACCAGAGCCTTGTTCTAGAACACCTATTAATTAATGGTAGTACCCAGCCACTAAGTGTTCCCAGGTCTCCCTCCCTTCTTGTCTCCTCAGCTTCTATGTGACTTTGTTCTACTCTCAATTTCTTGTGACCAGTGCTTTTAGACTCCATATGAATGAGCTCTCATAGTGCTATATTCTCATCTTTCAATATCTGACTTGTTTCACTTAACATGTTGATCTCTAGTTCTCCCAAGTCACAAATTACAGGGAGTTTTTATGGGTGAATTTCATTCGTTGATGGACAAGCAGGTGTTTCCCAGTTCTTATCTGGTGTGAATAATGCTGCAGTAATTCATATACTAACCAGGCCCACTGTTCTCCTATATGTGTCTTATCTAGAAAAGCCCCGGGCTTTCTAAACACCTGCCTTAGCCCTACCACTGAAACACAAGATCTTTTAGTCTAATTTGATGAGGTCAAACAACCTTGGACATACTTCCTGATTGCATAACACTGCTCCATCCCAGATCTACAGCAAAAGACCTCACAGAAACACTCCCAGAATGATGATCTACTCATGACCTCTCTTGAACTATGTTCCCTTTCCACACAAAAATCTATCATCTATCTCCACTCACTCTCCCCTTCAAATGTTTCTTCTTCTTCTTCTTCTTCTTCTTCTTCTTCTTCTTCTTCTTCTTCTTCTTCTTCTTCTTCTTCTTCTTCTTCTTCTTCTTCTTCTTCTTCTTCCTCTTCCTCCTCCTCCTCCTCCTCCTCCTCCTCCTCCTCCTCCTCCTCGACCACTGGCTCTTACTTTTACTTTTGCCTGTGTCTCTTCCTGCTTGGTATTGAAAATTACTTGGAACCTTTTGCATTCTATAGGCACATGATCAGCTACTGAACTACACTCCCATCCCTGTCCAATTTCTTCTACTTCTGTGGTTCCTTATTTGTTTACTATCTGTATGAAATACTAACTAAATTGTATCAAAAAATAATTTTTTCCAGTTCTTTGATACTCTAATCCATTGTTTGTAAAATTTACTTTTTGGTTCCTTTCTTTTCATTTTGAAGCACTAGGATGTCTGTGAATATGAGGACATCTGTAAAATGAGTATCAAGATGATTGATAGCCTACCATTGACTATTTGAAGATTACATCAGGTAATTTAAAAATAAAAGAGATATGTAAAGATAACAGTAAGAGATTTGAGTTGCTACGATGACTTATGGGTACTGCTATTAAGTGGGAATAAGTACAAAGATCCCAAAAGGAAAGTTGAGATTCTGATTGTGTCTTCAGTACAGGTCCAATCAGCTTGTGCTGAGTTAGAGTTAAGAGCCTCAGAACCACAAAGGGAAACTAAGAGAGACATACATAGATCTAATCTACATGGGAAGTAGAAAAAGACAAGATTTTCTGAGTAAATTGGGAGCATGATGATCTTGGGGGAGGGTTGAAGGTGACGGGAGAGGCAGGAAGGGGAACAGAGAAAAATGTAGAGCTCAATAAAAAATCAATAAAAAAATAGAAGAAAAAAACCTTGTCATCACAACAATTCAATTGGCATAACTATCAGAGTGGGCCCAGAGAAGAAAGAGAAATTAAGATTGGAAAGTTATTCTGTATGAGGTTTATATTTGAAACCCAAACAAGATGTCACTACATTTCTTTTTTTGTCTAAAATATAAAAGAAGGTTATAACTAATATAAGAAAAACTAATTTATACAATAAGTGCAATAGCTATTTACAATTTGTACAAGCAATAAGTA
This sequence comes from Ondatra zibethicus, assembly GCA_004026605.1. Lineage (NCBI taxonomy): Eukaryota > Metazoa > Chordata > Mammalia > Rodentia > Cricetidae > Ondatra > Ondatra zibethicus. Next base: position 17,417 of record PVIU01002137.1, on the reverse strand, counting down.
CATCAACAATGTCTAGTCGATTTGTATTTGCATTTTCAGAGGAAATACTCCATTATCTATCCTTTCTTGGTGTGTCCAAAGTTTTGTACCTAATATGCTTTCTATCATAATTTGCTTTACAATCCAAAACTATCTTTTGATATCTCTCAACCTTATACACTTTATACTTTCTTAGTGAGTTTCTATTTTGTTTTTAGTAAACATGAGCCTTTTCAACAGGTACACACTTTTGTAGAATAGTACTATCCTGTAGAATGCAGTCTTAATAAACAGTAAGTTCTAGAGACACTATTCTAGGAAGACAGCCATGGGCATGGCCTTAAACTTTCTTATCAAAGAAGTATGGGTGGTGAGGAACATGATGTCAGGAAAGTCAGAGAAAATCTTGATTTGTATCTTTTCTGATAAAACATGCCTTTTTTTAAAAATTGCTTTTTACTTATTTATCTACTACCCTACTTCTTTTTTTTTTGTATGTACAACAAACTCTGGAAAACCTAAATAATTTTCTCCTTACTCTTTCACATCATCTTCATCTTTCATGATGCTTCTGAGCCTCAGCATTTGACTTCACTGTGGGTCTCTGTACCTCTCTACCTCGTAACCTCTTGTTAATAGACCTCTTGCTATGAAGTTGATGAAGTTGGTTACATACTTGTCCTTAAAATTCTTCTTTGCACTTGGCTCCCAAATACCACATCTCTTGGTTTCTTTTGGCTTCCCTGATATCTCCTTCCTTGACTTGGGAGGTAGTGCCTGTTTCTGTATACTTTGTTCTCTGTAGGAATCAACCTACAGATAAACATCCACCCACCCACCCCCCCCCTCTCTCTCTCTCTCTCTCTCTCTCTCTCTCTCTCTCTCTCTCTCTCTCTCTCTCTCTCTCTCTCACACACACACACACACACACACACACACTTTTTTTCTTGATTTACCTCCTCCCTGGGGTTCTAACTGCTGTCTATCACTGATAATTCCCAAAGGCAAGTGTTTAGAAGGAATATTCTTTTCAAAGACACACTCAACTGTGTACTTTGTATCACAACCTGAATGTGCAATTGGCATATCACACTCAATATATCCAAAGCCACATTCCTCAAGTTCCTCTTCCTGTCATAATTCTCATGTCAGTTAATTGTCCTTCTATTTCTCTAGTGGCTCAGATTAATGTTGCTAAATAACCCTTGACCTGTTTATTTTTCTGGAATCTCACATCATCTTATCTAACCTCAAAGCCTACAGGCATTGCTGTCCAAGTATATTTCAAACAGCACTAATTTCTTTTCCTCTTATTTTACTCCTCGTCTTTGTTTGTTTGTTATTGTTTTTATTCTTTTACAAGCTTTTTTTAAAAATTCAAATCCTTAGATAGTTTTTTCTCATATTTTTAATGGTTTCATAAATGGTTCTGATCTATTTCAAATTGTCTGTGGCATAGAAGCCAGAGTAATCAGTGTAAATGACAGTCAAAATGTCCAAAGCTCCTGGCCCCCAATTCCAAAGAGCATATTGCTGTGTGTCTCCTATCCTCATCTGCTTTTGTCTAATGTGGCTGTTCATTCACCCAGCTCCCTTGGCCTCCCCTCCATAGAGTTTGACCAGTACAACTTGTATACATAAAATTGCTTTATGTCTAGAATAGTTTTTCTCTTAAGATACCAAAATAGTAATATGTTATCAGTCTTCCTTTAACTCTCTACTCAAATGTCACCTTGCCAGTGAAATTTCATGGCTACCAGATTTAAAATTCTAAGACCATCTCTTCTCCCTGCTTCATGTTGACCTTCAGTATGTATCTGCTTTAAAAGAGCCTACGTGGGACTTTCTATGAGGAACTAGTTATTATTATATAGACAATAAAAGCATGCTAACCTATTTATTCGTCATAACAATATTTTTAACAACACTGTGAACTCTACCGTATCATGAGTCCTACTTCCCAACAAAGAAGACTGACGCTCATATAGGTTAACTGACAGTAGTCAAGATGGATATACACAGGTCTCCTAGATTATTAGGCTGTGTGTTTTAACTATCATGCCTAAGGGGCATCTCCCATGCAAATACTGTATCAGACTCTACTATTTGCCTTTTGGATCACTGTTTCTCTGACTAAAATGTAAGTTTTCTGAGGACAGGATTTGTGTTCGTTTTATTCAGTTACATGTATTTTCTAACATATCCTAAATAACAAACATCAGTTGCATGAAGGAATGAGGGAACCATAAGTCCTTTATTGAAGAATCAGGCAATATTCATAACATGGAAGTTATGAATCTCTTGAAGCATTTAGATTAATGTTGTTCATTGGCAACAAAGTGTGTATACAGGGCTCATCGCTACAAGGGCGTGTTACAGCTGTATGACTGTTTCACTTCATAAGTTGTCATGGAAATGGGGCAGAGTTCTGATTGTGCCATGGTTCTAAGAAGGAACGAGGTGACTTTCATGAGCAGCAGATGGAGGAGGCTTCATTTATTTGATAATTTTCAGAACTGAACCAGTGCTCCTTCCCATGGCACAACCCTTACAGAATATTCTGTGTGGCTTCCATGCTCTTGCCTCTCATTGGTTTTGTGTGTGTGTGTGTGTGTGTGTGTGTGTAAGTTAAAAAAAAACAGTGGTATTTCAACCGTTAAATGTAACTCATTCTTTGAACTTCATATTTCATTTAATTTTAATGTGATATGTGAATTTTGCAGTCCATCCCATGCCCTTTTAACTCATGGATGACTTATAAGTAAATAGTTATCATTTATTTAAACCTATGTGAGCACATTTCAGATCTGGGTACTCTTTTCATTTTATTGGTTCAATTTATTTCTTCTCCCTGTACATTAATCATATGTGTATGATTTTGCCAGTCACAGTGTGTCCAAAATAAAGCTCATTATCATCATCTCTGCATCATGTCTCATTATTTACTAAGTTAATGAGTTTACAACTTATTTATAAGTTTGGTCACATCTTGCATGCTATACATATGAAGCTACTCAGGGTTCTTCTTCACGCTCTGCAAGTGTGTGTGGCTGGTAATGATGCCCTATCAATCAATTGTTTTGTTTCTTCTAGCTCTTGCTTTGCTGGGAACCCTCTGTTCTTTGGAGAGACTGGACAGACCCACTCTCTGAAAGCTTTTCTTAATTTCCTCTCAACGCTTGTACCCTTCCTATAACACGACTTAGCCAGTTCAAAACCCTTTTCACCAGCAGCTTTACTTTTCTTGCCTTAAACCAGGTCAGATATTTATTCCTTGAAATGGTACTTGGTCTTCATTGTCCTTAGGTTCAGGAATAATACTATAGCACATGCCATACAAGGCTGCTCATGTTAGGCCTCCCTTACTTCTCATTTAACTTTACTTTGCTCTGAACTTGATGCCTAACTGTATTAGGAATACTAATGACCAGAACATGTGCCTTTCATAACTATACCTTAAATTTGTGTTTCTGAAGGTATCCATACTGTTTTCTCCTAAATGCATCCTATCAACTCTCAGTTTCTCAACCCTGGGTTATTGTTTTGAGTTTTTCCTTTCTGCTACACTTCCTTTGTACTTCCCTCTTCAAAATCAGAACAGTCATTTTCTGTAACATTTGTCAGCTTGTGGGCAATAAGGAGCTCATCCTTACATAGCCCTTGAATGAATGAATGAATGAATGAATGAATGAATGAATGCTTTGGACTGTGCATGTTTCATACTTGTGGAAAGAAAATATATCTTCCCTTTCTTTGTATTGGTAAGCTACAAGAAATAGGATCACAGCCTGCTTTTCAAACTCTTTGCAATTATGGTGTTTTGAAACAAGCATCCATTTTAGGTTGACATACAGATGTTTTAAAAATGCAGGCACCAAGTCAAGTCACTATATGTTGAAATTGAGAGAGAGAGGAAGAGAGAGAGAGGAAGAAAGAAAGAGAGAGAGGGTAAGAGAGAGGGGAGAGAGAGAGAGTCAACATTAAGTATGCAGGTAGAAAAATACTGCATTAAGAGTCACAGAGTTATAAAGAGTGATGTATGTTAAGAAAAACTGCAATGGAATTGAAAACAAAGAGATGGCAATGGGTATCAGAGAAGAAAGAGAAGAAAGACTTAATCCCCACTATGAAAGTTTTGCACAATGCAAAGGAATTAATGAAATAAGACACAGCAATATTTTGAGGAGAGGAGATTATGTTGGATAAAATAAAGGCAAAGCTTGAGAAGGGACTGTGGAAAATGGCGAGTGTGCTGAACCATGGCACCATGACAGAGGGGGAGAAGGTGCCTTGTGTGGCCTGTGCATCGTGTATAAGTGGAGACTGAAACAGGTTTGGCACTGAGTCCCTGAGCCGAATCATCTGGGCCGCCTGCTCAGGTTATGCGCTCCATCTATACAATGACACTTGGATTTTAGAAAGCATATCCTTCAAAGATCAAGTCAGTCTTGGGAGTGTTGGATTGGAAGGGAATATGAAAAAGCCATACCTGTATATCCTATGAGATCTGCAATGGAAGGACTCGCAGGACACAGCTAGTGTCTGGAGTTGGAATAAAGGAAGAGACAGCTGTAATGTCATCAGAATTGGCTTCCATGTCCTGTTGGGTACATCTCCACCCGACCATACAACAGCTGTTCAAGGCAAATGCAATCACAGTGTGTTACGGCCAGTACGGCACAGGTTCAGAATGACAGATGACAACTCTGAGACTGTCTTTAAAACCAAAATGAGAACAAAACACAAAACTACTCGCAAATCTTTTCTATTCATTCTCCCTTCATCACCTACTGATGAAGGTCCTGATGTGTAAGAATGAGTTTGTAGTAGGATAGCTGTCCCAGAGAGACAACTGACAAGACACACTTGGGTCCTCACCAGGATTGCACAAACAATACACAATTTAGAGGATGGTCTTTTGTGAATAGCACCACCCACGGATACAAAAGGAATGGGTGGAGGCAAGATTTATGTCACTGAAAGGCCCAGAAAGAGAAATAATGAATAAAGAGCTAAGGACAGAGTCCAGAGAAATGTGAAGTAGAAAGGCTGTTCAAAGAGAGGAAAACAGAAATCATTTTAACCTGGCTCATCCTCACAGAAGCCACAGCAGGAAAGGATCTCAGTAAAGGAATGGGTCAAGATCAGTCAGAAAATGACATTTAGAATTACCAGAAAGAGGTTATTTCTAAATTAACTGAGCACACTTGGTAAAAGTTATTTAAAAGTAGGAGTAACTGAGTCTTTCTGAAGATGGACATGTAAGTGCCAATATGGAAAGGTTAATTGAGGAAGCTAAGGAGAGACCTATGGGATTAAATTATCATAGAAAGTGGGAAAGAAGGAAGTTTCATATTGCAGGTAAAGGGTGTAAATTAAGAAATGTAGAGAGAAGTTTCCAAAGACGGAGAACAGTGAGACATGTGGACACAGAGCAGATTTCGGTTCATCTTTCAGGAAAATAAAGACGCCACAGTCTGACTAAACTCAGGAATGAAAAGCGACATTCAGATTGGTTATCACAGATCACTGTGCCATGCAGGAATCGTGAGAGGATTCTAAATTCTTCTTGATGGGAGTTATGATGCTTTTCCAATTCCAATCTGGAATACAGAGTTCAGAGCACACATACTTCTGAGCTGTTATGTCTAAACTATGCAGAATACATATCCTTATTACCCAGTTTCAAGTCAGTAATGAGTGTGTATGATAACATAGACCAATATCTAGTGCAGCATCTGGCAAAGGACTATGGTAACACACACACACACACACACACATACACACACACTCTATCTATTTCTCTCTCTGATTGGTTAGTCTGTTTTTCATGGTTGGGAAGAACTTATAGTAGTCTGCTATATTCAGAAAGTGATGTATTTGGTAAAAGAATACAGAATTAGTTGTGTCCAGGCTCTTTCAGCCTGACCACTTAGGTCCACACAAGTTATAAAATATCTTGTAACTTGAGAAACATGAATGTTTCATAGATTAAAATTCTGGAATAGAACAGTTCATGACCCAATAGCAGCTAAGCAAACAACTCATTGATGACAGAATAAGGAAAGTAGCATACTTTCTTGACTAAGAGAAGCCCAGAGGTTGGTATTGTCCCATTCCTTGCCTTGTTCTAAACTGGGGCTAATGGTTGCTGCTTTTATGTCTCAAAATGTCCACCCAATACAACACCAGAAAGTATCATTACCCGTTTTTTTTCTCATAAACATGTAATGTCATTTATAAAAATATAGAGAATATAGAAACACATTTTTGGTTAAAGACAAGAATGACATGATAAATGTGCTGCTAGTTTTCTAGGTAACATCTGGGCAGGTTTAGGTGATTGTTAATGTTTATGTGCAAACTTGACAGCTTAAAAGCATTTTATTCATAATCTATCACACCACCTACTTAGGCTTGAATTGAATTTCTAGTAATATCTGTTGTTGTTACTCTGTGTGGTGTATGCAAGTATGTACTTGCATGTATGTGGGGAAGTTGCATGTGTGTATGCTCATGTGAGAGTCAGAACTTGGATCCAGGTGTCTTCCTCTATAGCTCTCCATGTTTTTGTTTTGTTCTGTTTTGAGACAAGGTCTCTTTCTGCAAGTAGAACTTGCCAATTCAGCTAGACTGGCTGATCTGCAAGACCCTAGGTCCTACCTGTCTCCAATCCCTTTGGATTTTATGTGGGTACAGAGAATCAGCACTCAGGTCTTCATGCTTGTGCAGCCGGAACTTTACCCACAGTAATCTTTCCAAGTCCTCGGGCAATCTGGGCAGCATGAGTAATGTCTCATGCACTGTGCCCATCCTGGGACTCCATGTCTGTTGATCTAGAGGCCTTCGAAAGTGAACAGAAACCAGGATGCTGATTGTAATCAGTGCACATAACTTTTGCAATACATTTAAGGAAAGCAATTCCACTTAGCCTAAATAAAAAAAAAAAGGCTTTTTTTTTTTTGCTGTGCAATTCCATGGCAATTAGCAACAGTAACCTGTTATTTATTAAACAGAATTCTTACATGATTTGGCTGAAGGATAAAAAAGTGTGTCACATTAGAAGAGGCTGCAAAGGGGATGACTTCAGCCTTGATCACCTTGTTTTATTCTTTTTGTGGTTTTGAGAAAATGAAACAAACCCTGGTAGGAAATAGATCAAAGGTTAGAGAAAGAGGTGGCATCATATCTCCGGCCTGATTAGTCTGGTAGGATAATTAATTAAGCAAAAGCTAAAAAGCAGATTTCTTCATTTTCTCTCTTATTTTCTTTTTGCAGAAAACTATGACATATTATATAATCATAAACCATTTGAATTCTGTCTTCCACGTTGAGATGCCTAGGGTCTATTACTTTGCATGGGGCCTGTGTTGGGATGACATGTCTTGCTGTGGGGACTGTGTTGGGTAGAAGACAAGCAGAAAGAAACTTTTTATCCTTTAATTATTTCCTTGTGCATTGTAAGTTTTTCATAGGTCAATTAACTCTTTCATTTATTATTAAGCTTCAGCAAAATCTTCCTTAATATTTAACTGTGCTTCCAATCTCACGGTGCAGATTCTGGGCGAGGTGTGCCCGCTTGCCTGATTCATGAGTTTCTTTTGACTTGGCATTTTTGCAGCTGAGTATAAGATTCACCTGAGCAAAACACTGAAGTTTTTGTTCATATAAAATTTCCTGTATCTGCCAATGGAAAAAGAACATCTCTGTTTTAAAAGAGTGTTTAGGCTAAAACTTGAGTGGCTCTTTTTCAATGTTACAAATATGGAAAACATTCATTTGGGCCTATAAGACTTAGTTTCAAATCTTGGTTACCCAGTGTAAAAACAAGAAAAGCTGCTGTCTTACTCTGCTGCTATTAATATTGTAATAATATCTTGGGAATAATAATCAGTAAAAAATAAATTTATTGTTTAAAGTTCTGGAAGCTAGGATGTTCAAGGGGAGAATCCTGATAGATTGAGGATAATGTGAGGTGTCTCTGGCATTAAATAGGTATTGTCGTGCTTGTCCTCACAGAAAGAAAGACAAAAGAGTCAAGTATACTTTCCTTCAGTGCCTTTTATAAGGACAACAATCTCATCCATGAAAGCAAAGACCTATGTCACCATTGTTAATACCTACTAAAAGCCCTGCTTCTTCATACTGTTGAACTGGTTTCCAACAAAGTTTTACCATTGTACATATTGTACAACTTTCAACATGCTTTTAGGCAGGACATTGTGATTTCAACCAGAGTAGTCATTCTATCTGTGTCTGCCTGCTTGGTTCACCTGTTTGAATACCTGGCGTTTACCTAGTGATGCTGATTTGACAGGATGCTTACCCTTTGGATGGTAAGGCTTATATGGAAGAGGGTCCCTTGAGGTTTATAGCCTGTCTCCTTTCCAGTTCTCTCTGCTTTCTGCTCCATTTAGATGTGAGAAGACAGGTGGACTCTTTCTTATCTGCAAACCATTCCTGTGACCATGTCTTCCCCACCATGATGATGGTACTCTTAAACTATGAGCCCAAATAATTCTTTCACCTGGCAAATTCTTCTTGTCAGCAACAAGGAAAGAATCAAAACCAGAGTACTGGTTCCAAGAAATGAGTTTGTCAATGTGATACAACTTACCTTGTTGGTTATAGGGTTTCTGAATTAGTTTGTAGGAGGAATGAGGTTGTGTTGGGATTGAGGGCTAGAGAAGTCCTAGAATGCCATAAACAGAGCTTACTGAGCCATTCTGGTGAGAGCATGGAGGAGTAGAATTCCTATGGAGAGTCAGCAAAGGCCCCGACATATGAAGGGAGCAAGGATTTGATTGGAAATTGGACTAGAGGCCACTGTGTTACTTTCTGCTCATGCCCTGAAATCTGAGTGAAGAAGAATTTAGCAGAAATGATCTAATCATTGTCTTAGTGCTGGGGAACATAGGAAAGCCTTAGGCAAGGCCCCATCATGGAGACCTCCAGAGTGTAACAAGACAAATTCATTTGAAAGGAGAGTTACTAATAGCACAGAGTCTTTGGGCTATGTTGTTTCAAAACAGACTTCCCAGGAAAGTGCTTTCTCCACTTCAGCCTTGAAGGCACACAGAGGTGAATACAGATGCACATGGAGGAGAGGATATGCTACATATAGAACTGACAGCAAAGCTGGGCACCGTCTATGCGGTGCTACACTTGCAGGCATACGATAGTGAAGAAGTCATGGAAACTTGCACCAAGGCTGAAGAAAGCCACTGAAGCCAGAGGTGTGTTGAAAGGTTGAATTCCCTGCACCAAAGTGTGGAGGTAAAGACTGAATTTCAGTGGAGGCCCAGGATATTAGAGATGCCAGAAATTAGGGACATTTGACCAAGAATGTTACAGGTTTCTTACTAAGCAGAACCAACCCCAAAGAGAGAACATGCATCACAGGCAACAGATTGAATCTTTAAAACTACCCAAGCCTTTTGTAGCACAGATGATGACACCATGAGTGAGCTCAGATACTGGATATGTATGGTACAGTTGTTATTTGCTCAGTTGGTGTTTCAGTCTGGCTTCGATTTTTCTTTCCTTGCCATGCCTCCATTCTTCCTCCCTGCGGTAGAAATGCTTACCCTGTGCTTTTGTCTGTTGGAATTATATAAATTGCTCAAGATTTCACAGGCACTTACACATAAGATATTGCCTATACTTTAGAAGATACTTTGGATGGACTTTCACATAGAATTGAGACTGTCAAGACTATGGGAGATAGTTGGACTGAATGTAGTTTGTCATTTTGAGAAGGTAAAAAGCTTGCGATAGTCAAAGGTGGATATTGCGGTTTGGACATAAAACGTCCCCCACAATCTCAGGTATTTTGTGGTCAGTTTTTGTTGTTCTTTGGATTTTCTTTCTTCCTTTCTTCCTCTCTTTTTTTCCTTTTTTTTTTGGAGGCTGTGGGTCTTTGGGGATGTTGGGAAGAAGTTAGAGAATGTGGGTTAATGGGATGAAGTGTTTGAACTTTATAGCTAATTTCCCTTCCATTAGTTTCTATGCATCCTGGTCCATTGAGATAACAGCAAGGGGCTTCACGTTCAACTCACAGCCCTGAGCTATTCTTGCTACCATACCTTCCCTGCCATGGTGGAATGCACCTTCCAGCCATGAATCAAATTGTATCTTCCCTCCCCATACTCTTGCTATATATGTAGATGTGATGAGAAATGAAGATGATATATTAACTTTGTTTTCTCTTCTTTAAAAGAAGAGAAATGGATAGAAATAAGAAGGAGTGTAATGAAGATTAAAGAAGGAAATGGATAGAAAGAGACTCCAAACATGCTCTCATGAAAGATGTTTGGTGTGAGCCCCAAGCTGTAGAGACTAAGAAAGCCATTTGCTGAGGAATATAGAAAGATGGGCTCTGTTGGGACAAGGATGGCCAGTGGGCCACCTGCACACAAATTTATACAATCAGGGGAGATGTATTCTCTGGGGAGTAGAATAAGAACATGGAGGCCGCAGTAGAAGCCAGAGGAAGACTTGGTAGGTCAACCAAGTGGAATGATTCTATTAGGCAGATATAAGGCATGCTTAAGAGGAAATCAGCACTGGACTAGTGCTCATGACCAGGACCTGTTGAACTATTCTTGTTTTGATGAGCTTTTGATGTTGAAGTTAAAGGCTTATAGATTAAGGCTGCAGCAAAAGGACAGACAGAGATAGTATCTGACAACACAGATAAGAGCAATAAAAGATATACAATCTGGGGTATTTCACTAGTTCACCAGGGTCAACCTAACTCACTTTATTCTTTATGATCTTTAGAAGTTTGGGATTAGAAAGAAATGATTTTGACTTAGAGGCAAGTGGCCTTTTAAGAATATGCTCCTGTTGGTTAAGTGATGGTTGGCCACATCTCAAAAAATAATTTGACACAGAAGGGTACACTTATATACAGGTTCTGATGTTAATAAAATTTATTTCAAGTTAAGGACCTACCACATGCTAATTATGGTCTTTCACAGTGTGTTTGGATCTTGACAAGATGGGGAGATTATCCTTAATGTTATTATTAGATTTGGTTAAAGTATTGTTTGTGATCTGCACACATAGTCATTAACTATTAAGGCTTGGGAAGCTGAACAATAAGAGAAAATGAGAGCTCATTTTAGTATGTTCTCTTCAAAGGTTAGGATGTAGATATTCTAAGAGATTAGATGTATTTCCTCAGCAACTCAGTGCTCATACCTGAATGGTATAAGTTTATAATCTTTACTGAGTACTCCATGTATCTGGTACAAATTTACACATTGAACCTCAGGCATCATCTGAAGATTAGTTTGTGTAATAAGGATCTCAGTTAGCCTACGCTGCACTCACACTTGCTATGTGACTGGACCCAGGCTCACTCCGACGAACTCCTAAGTGTAGGGATTGCAAGGTGTGCACCCACACCCAGCTGCAATCAGCATTTTATTAATGAAATCATGGGTGGGTAATGACTGATGGAGGTAGCCCTCAAGCATTTGAGTTTCACTTTTCTCGCTGAAGAAGTCTCTCAGGCATTCCTATCAGCACAAAACAGGCTGGCCTCCCACTGGGGACTGGGTAATCCTAGTAGACAAATAGTTCATATTGAGAAAATCTGTTGACTTATCATCTATTGACAGCTGCCCACCTGGTTTTCTCCCTACTGTGGAGAGTTACTGGCTGAGTCATCAGGAGTTGATTGCTAGTTTAAAAAAAGAAAACAGATTTTTCTAGTGTGTTGGCAGTAAGGTACTCTCACATACAAAGCAACTGAGAGTGAAATTGGTAAAGTTTTGGAAGTAGTAACAATTTAACATATGGTGATTCTTGGGTATGGTAATCACACATTTGTGGAATAATTCTGAGGAAATAATTCGTATCTGCAGAATATAAGAACAAGGGTGTCTATTACAACAGTGTTTATAGAATAAAAAATAAGAACTGTCCAGTCATCAAAATGTGCTCACTTCTCATGAGATGAGGTAGGAAAATTACAAGTATTAGATCAGCCTGGGGTGTGTAGGGTAGGATGTGACATCATCTCAACCAAAGAAGAAGAAGAAAAAGAAGAAGAAGAAGAAGAAGAAGAAGAAGAAGAAGAAGAAGAAGAAGAAGAAGAAGAAGAAGAAGAAGAAGAGGAGGAGGAGGAGGAGGAGGAGGAGGAGGAGGAGGAGGAGGAGGAGGAAGAGAAGGAGGAGGAGGAGGAGAAAGGAAAGAAAGAAAAGAAATAATGAATGAAAAAGAAAGAAAAGAAAAAGAAAACAAAACAAAAAACCCCACTGTCCTAGGGCAATGGTTCCCTGGAAAACATGCTCACTTTACAAGCATGAGGAATTTAGTTTGATCACTGAAACCCCGGAGAAAATGCTGGGCATGATGGCTGATGTTTGCCATCCTGGCAGGCAGAAGCAGGAGGATCCTTGGGGCTTGTTGGTAAGCCAGTCTGTCTGTGTGTCAGCCTGTGTCTGTGTGTCAGCCTGTGTCTGTGTGTCAGCCTGTGTCTGTCTGTGTGTCAGCCTGTGTCTGTGTGTCAGCCTGTGTCTGTGTGTCAGCCTGTGTCTGTGTGTCAGCCTGTGTCTGTGTGTCAGCCTGTGTCTGTGTGTCAGCCTGTGTCTGTGTGTCAGCCTGTGTCTGTGTGTCAGCAAGTAGGCTGCCCAAGCTTTCCTTTATTCCATCCTTACGCTTGTCCCTGTCTCATGTAGGTAACCTTTGTCTCTAAGGTAGATCTCAGAAACATTTTCCAACTTCCTGTACAAATGGAATATGACTTAGGATTTTTCTATCAGACACGCCCGAGTTAGATTTCATATTTGGGGAACATATGTTGGGAAGGGAGTAGACTGTAGGAACTTTTTTGCAAGGAGGAATGATAGATAGATGACCTGAGTTGCCTGCGTTCCAAAGCTGTAACCTGGGAATTGAGTGTAATTTGGATTTCAGCCAGGTTGAGAAAGTTCTGATTAACCAGGCAGTACCGAAGCACTGTGACACTTCATTGTTGCCTATCTGGGTCATGCTAATTACATGTCTCATTGTTGTAATTAAATTCCTGACAGGAAAAACAATTTAAGGAGATAAGGATTTATTTTGGCTCAAAGTTCAAAGACATACAGTCCATCATGGTGGGGAAGATATATTCCCAAGAAAATGAAGAAATTGGTCACATGGTATCTATAGTCAGGAAGCAGAGAGAGAAATTTTGGGTTTTGGATGGCTTTCTCCTTTTATTTAGCACAAGATCCCAGTCCATGGGGTTGCACTATACTCATTCAGCAGGGATTTTGTGCCTCAGGTAAATCTCTCTGAAAACATTCTCACACACAGACCCAAGGGTGTGTCTCCTTGATGAGTGTAAAACCTTTAAAGATGACAAGTTTAACCATCCCAAGGTCTAACATATTTCTGTCTTTTGAATCTCTGAGAGAGATTCCTTAAGACACCTGCTTCACACTGAAGAGATGGCTCAGTAATTAAGAGTACTTGCTGCTCAATCATGAGGATGAGAGTTCCAATCCAGGCACTCATATTGGGTATCTCACAACTGCCTATAACTCTAGATCCCAGAGATACGATGTTCTCTTCTGGCATCTGTGGTCATCTGTATATATAGACAGACACATGCCGGTTCACACATAATAAATTTTTTAAAAATTTCAAAGGACAGATGTGCTAGTTGCTTTGCTTATTGGGACAAATACCCAACAAAAAGCAATTTAAGAGATGGGGGTTTTATAACAGCTCAATTTTAAGGCTCATTCCTTCATAATGGGAAAGACATCAGCAAAGGCAAGCGGTCAAGTAGTCACATTACACCTGCAGTAAGGAAGCAGGATCAGGCAATACAACCCCAATACTTTTCCTTAGTGATGAACTCACTCACTGAGGCTTCACCCTGTAAATGCTTCATAATCTTCCCAAACAGTGTCACACACCTGAGCCTAAGGTAGGTATTTTGCATGCAAATCACACTGCTTCCTTTATTCTGGTCCTCTTCATCCATTGTCCTCCCCAACCACTACATCTCTTGCTTAAATTGCATCAACCTGAACATACATACATTCTTGTCCATGCAGTAGTTGAGCTATTGCTTCTCGGCAGAGGTCAGCCTAGAATTCTGTCTCCTAGATTCAACCCTGTATCATCACCTACCAAAGGGCATGGCGATTGGTCTCTTTCCATCCAGCATGATCTAGACTTTAACTGGCTTGTTCCCATGAGTGCAAAATATGCTGTTATGTAGTCTACGAATGATTTTCCTTTGCGTGCTACCCCTCCTACACACGCACAAATTTAGCCATCTCTCCACCCTCTCCTGCAGCACAGTTCCTTAAGAAGGCCTGTCTGTGCTCCTTGTTTTCCTTCTTGGCGTCTGCAGTCACCTTAGACTAGATCACCCCCACACCCTACTTTACTGGCGCTGTCAGGTGCCTCCCTGTGTCCTTAGTGCCAAGTGTACACATTCTATTTAGAGTGGGAAGAGGGGGCTAGTAGAAATAAGAGCAAGACCCAGTTGCTCCTTGCTCAAAATTTCCTGATGCTTTCACTACACCCAAATAAGAGCCAAGAGCCCTTGCCAGAGCATACAAGAGTTTGAATTGGCACCAGCTACTTTTCTGACCTCATCTCCTGCTTCTCTCCCTCCCCCACTCCCTGTTCTCCTTCACTTCTCCTCAAACATTCCAAGTGTGTTCCTGCATCCAACTTTGGGATTTGCCGTTCCTTCTTTTTTGAATGGTTTTTTTTTTTTTTTTTTTTTTTTTTTTTTGTAAAACAGCCATCAGTCTCTCCCGCCCCCACATCTCACATCTGGACTGTGCTCAAATGTTAGTCTCACCTGGAGGATTTCCTTCCTCCTCTGCAGTTGTAGCTGACCCTCATTCCTTCCTCTTCAGAGTCTTTCTAAGCCCTGCCATATATCATGCGCTTATTTATTTATAATCTGCTTGTACTAGGTTACTATTTCCATGGGAAAGCATATTGTTTTGATCACTGATGCACCCTCAGTGCTTAGAGGCATTGAATAAATATTCGTAAGTATTGAAAAATATTTGTTGAGAGAGTGCCTGGGGTTGTGTGAGAAAACAGCAGGAGTACCACACTCTTCTTAAGAGACTCCTCTCCAGGGACTACAATGTGGGAAATAGGAAAAGACGCTAGGCAACAAGTGAAGGACGATGGAGAAACCACTGTAGCAGGGCCAGCCAGCATCCAGAAACACAGGCGGTGAGTCCTGGAGAGAAAAATGACAATCCTTAGTAAGTGGAAGTGATGAGTAGGCCAAGCGGAGGCTGAGGAAGGGCTTTCAGACCTTATAAGAGTGTTTGATTAATCTTTAAAAGTTTGGCAGTCTCATTTTATGAAAACTGACACACCAAAGATCTTTTTCTACATTTTCCTTTTGCTTATTTTATTGAGTCTCAGAAAGAAAATTAAGCTACTCTATATTGCTCTGCACGAAATGGGAGCTGTACTAAAAACCCAATCTCTAAACTTAAGTCTTCCTCTCTGAGAAAGAACTCAATGTTTCTAGCATTTTCCAGCCTCCATCAAGTTGTGCAGCTTGTGTATCAGGTATGCCCACAAGCTGTGTCTATATGAAGGGAGAAATATGAGTTCAAACTGTTCTTTATTTAAAAAGTAGTGGCTTAAAAATGCCTTGTGCCATTCCGGCTCAAAAAAAAAAAAAGGAAAAATAATTGTCTGATCTTACACAGTGATTTTTAATTTACTGAGTCTCTGAGAAAGCTGTGCATGAGCTACCAGAACAATACATAGGAAAACATATATGCAACTTTGAATAGTTTTAGGTGTTAGAAGCTACCTTAGCATCACTGCTTCCCTTAGCTGTTTCTTTTAGCTGTCTTAATGTTGGTCTTTCTCGCTTTCTCCCCTTCCTCTTCTTCTTTCCTTTCTTTTGCATGTGTAAATATAAATGTGTGCACACACACTTTTGTGTGTGAATGTACCTGCAGGGCAAGTGTGGAGATCAGAGGACTTTGTCTAAGTGGCTTGAGACAAAGTCTCTTTCCTGTTTCTCTGGTGTGTGCCTCAGCTCCCTGGACAATGATCTTCTAGAACTTTTCTGTCTGCGTCCCATCTCTCTAGTCTCTGTGGTCAGCTTTATCTGGGTTTAGGGGCTTAAACTCAGGTCCTCAAACTTGTGTTACAGGCACTTTCCTGCACACCTGCTGTCTCCTAGACAAAACACTCTAAAAGGAGAATTTCATTCCTTTAAAATGAAATGCTCACGAAAACTTTAGCATGCAAAA
Source organism: Ondatra zibethicus (assembly GCA_004026605.1). Taxonomy (NCBI): domain Eukaryota; kingdom Metazoa; phylum Chordata; class Mammalia; order Rodentia; family Cricetidae; genus Ondatra; species Ondatra zibethicus. The sequence goes on along the minus strand of PVIU01002137.1, from coordinate 1,182 downwards.
TTTAAGTATATATGATAACAGCTAGCTAATGTTTCTACATTTCTTAATCAAAATATTGAACTCACTAAACAAAAAAACGTTTTGCAAATAGTACCTCGACAAAAAAAGAATTATGTTATTTGTAAGGTGAATTAAAAATTTTAGGCTTTCCTTATTATTGATTTTTTTTGTGGTTTTCTTATCATGCACCCAGATGCCATTAATCTCCCAGTCCCTTCATATTTGCTTTCTGCCCTTGCAAAACCTCCCACCAAAAAAAAAAAAAAAAAAAAAAAAAAAGGTCTTGGCATGGAAACTGTACTGTGACACAGTGAATCACATAGTGTACCCTTTAACCCATACATCTTTATTTGCAAGTGTTCATTGCAATGAGTCGTTGGTTGGTTCAAGGCCTGTGGCTTCTGCTGAACCCTCTGTACTGGGTCCTCACTGGGACTCTTTTTGGAATTATCCTGTTGTTGCCTTCTGTCATGGAGATCCTGCAGCTTTGGATCTGTAGATCTAGCCCCTTCACAAGCTCCATCAGAAAATGAACAAAATTTTTAAAAAGCAAAATTCAAATTAGGGTATTCCCAAATTACTACAAAATGGAAAAGAAAGAAAGAAAGAAAGAAAAAAAGAGAAAAAGGAAAGGAGAGAGGCAGATAAGTTTTAAACTGCTTAGTATTAAAACTTCTACCTATAATCCAAAGGTTGTAGATATTTTGAACTGATTAGAATATAATTGACTGCAATTATCAAAACACACATCTTAAAATGCTTATATTTAAAAAGTTTACTGTGTCACATATGAAGTTATGATATTAGATTCACAAATATCATCAATCATGATCTGTTCCATCTTTTATTTTTTTTTACATATTTATTTATTTATTTTGCTAAACTTTTTTTTATTTTTAGTCAAATATTTCAGAATTTAAGAAGGGATTTTGCCTCTAAGTGTCTTTTGCTTTTCTTTTATTTCCATACATTGTTTTGTTTTATTTTTTCCATTCAAAAACATAATTAAAGAAATAAAATTTTTACCTTTCTTCCCCTTCTCCCGGTCCCCTCCCACTACCTCTCCACCCCTCCTCCCTCCCCCTTCTTCCTTGAAAGAGGGCATGGTGCCCTGCCCTGTTGGAAGTCCAAGGCCCACCCCCATCCCTCCCGGCCTAGGAAGGAGTGCATTCAAAAAGACTC
>PVIU01002136.1:123010-182131 GCA_004026605.1 Ondatra zibethicus | reverse complement strand
CAGTTATGCCAGCACCACTTGTTGAATATGCTTTCTTTTTTCCATTTGATATTTTTTGCTTCTTTATCAAATATCAGGTGTTCGAAGATGTGTGGATTGATATCCGGGTCTTCTATTCAGTTCCACTGGTCCTCCTGTCTGTTCTTATGCCAGTACCAGGCTGTTTTCAGTACTGTAGCTCTGTAGTATAGTTTGAAGTAAGGGATTGTGATGCCTCCAGATGTTCTTTTGTTGCCCAGGATTGTTTTGGCTATCCTGGTTTTTTTGCTTTTCCAAATGAAGTTGAGTATTGTTCTTTCAAGGTCTTTGAAGAATTTTGTTGGGATTTTGATTGGCATTGCGTTGAATCTGTAGATTGCTTTCGGTAGGATTGCCATTTTTACTATATTAATTCTGCCTACCCAAGAACATGGGAGGTCTTTCCATTTTCTGGTGTCTTCTTCAATTTCTTTCTTCAGAGATTTAAAGTTCTTGTCATACAAGTCTTCCATTTGTTTGGTTAGAGTTACTCCGAGGTATTTTATGCCATTTGTGGCTATTGTGAAGGGTGTTGATTCTCTGATTTCTTCCTCAGTCCTTTTACTAAGATACCTTCTTACACCAGTCAGAATGGCTAAGATCAAAAATACTGATGATAGTTTATGCTAGAGATGATGGGGAGTAAGGGGAACACTTCTTCATTGCTGGTGGGAGTGCAAACTTGTGTAGCCACTTTGGAAATCAGTATGGTGGGTTCTCAGAAAATTGGAAATCAATCTATCTCAAGATTCAGCAATACAACTCTTGGGTATACCCAAAGATGCACACTCATACCACAAGGACATTTGCTCAACCATGATCATAGCAGCATTGTTCACAATAGCCAGAACCTGGACCCTCCTAGATGCCCCTCAACTGAAGAATGGAAGATGTGGTACATTTACACAATGGAGTACTACTCACTGGTAAAAATAACAATGGCATCTTGAAATTTGCATCCAAATGGATGGAACTAGGAAAACATCCTGAGTGAGGTACCCCAGAAAGACAAATATGGTTTGTACTCAATCATAAGTGGATATTAGATGTAAAGCAAAGGATAAGCAGCCTATAGTCCATGACCTCAGAGATGCTAGGTAACAAGGAGAACCCTAAAAGAGACATGCATGGACCCCCAATGCCTGGAGAGGGGAAATAGACAAGATCTCCTGAGAAAATTGGGAGTGTGGGGTGGTGGAGAAGGGAGGGCAGAAGTGGAGGGGGAGGGGAGAATGGGAGGGAGGACAAGAACATGATGGAGTGGGATGGTCGAGAAGGAGGAAGGACAGAGAGGGAGAACAAGGAAAGAGATATGTTGATTGAGGGAGCCATTATGGGGCTAGCACGAAACCTGGCACCAGGGAAATTCCCAGAGATCCATAAGGACGACCCCACATAAGACCATACGAAATAGTGGAGAGGGCGCCTGAACTGGCCTTGCCCTGTAATCAGATTGGTGACTACCTTAATTGTCATCATAGGACCTTCATCTAGCAACTGAAGGAAGCAGATGCAGAGATCCACAGCTAAGCACTGCGCCAAGATTTTAGAGACCAGTTGGAGAAAGGGAGGCACAATAATATGAACAAAGGGGTCAAGGCCATGATGGGGATACCATAGAAACAGCTGACCTGTCTGAGCTCACTGACTCCAGAGTGAGTGCAGGGGAAACTGCATATGATCGAAATAGGCCCTTTGAATGTAAGTAGCAGTTGTATGGCTGGGGCAGTATCCTTGGCCACTGGCAGTGGGACCAGGATTTACCCCTCGTGCTTAAGCTGGCTTTTTGGAGCCCATTATTTTTGAAGGGACACCTTGCTCAGCCTAGATATATGGAGGAGGGCCTGTTCCTGTCTCAAAGTAATGTATCAGACATGTGGACTCTCCATAGGAAGCCCTACCCTCTCTGAGGAGTGAATGGGGGTAGGGTGGGAGAAGGTGGGGGGAACAGGAGGAGGAGAAAGGATTGCTTTAAAATAAATAAACAAACACAATGTAAATTCACACTGTCAGGCTACATATTTCATAATCGACCTGAGTTTTCTTTTCTTTGCTCTCAGATCCCCTCTCCTATCATGGTACTGGAGATCAAACCCAGGGCATTGTTCATGCTAGGCAAACACTTTGCCATTGGCCTATATGTCCAGCCTTAAGTGTTTTGTTTGTAACCAATGATATTAGGGGTTTTCAATTATGAAAGCCACAGGAATCAGTTAAGATTATGTTAAAATGAAGCTTCTGACACAGGTCTGAGATGGAGGCCTGGAATTTGGCACTTTGAATGCAGTATGGAGGTTGTTGCTCTGTGAATCCCATTTGATGAGACAGTCTTTAGAGTTCACATATAGATATGAGTGCCTGTCTGTCTGTCTGTCTGTCTGTCTGTCTGTCTGTCTCTATCTATCTATCTATCTATCTATCTATCTATCTATCTATCTATCTATCTATCTATCCACCTGTCAGTCATTCATCTCTCAGCCATCTACCCCTCAGTCATCTGTCATCTATCCACCCATCCATCCATCCATCCATCCATCTGACATCTATCTCTCTACCCATCTGTGGTGGTTTGTAAGAAAATGGCCCCCAAAAGAAGTGGAACTATTAGAAGGTGTGACCTTGTTGGAGGAAGGTTTTGAGGTCTCATATATGCTCAAGCCACACTCAGTGAGACAGTTCACTTCCTGTTGTATGCAGATCAAGATGCAGAACTCTCAGCTCCTTCTCCAGCACCATGTCTGCCTGCATGCTGACATGTTCTACCATGATAATAATGGACTAAACCTCTGAAAAGAAAAGCCAGCTCCAATTAAATGTTTTCCTTTATAAGAGTTGCTGTGGTCATGGTGTCTCTTCAGTAATAAAATCCCTAAGACACCATCCATTAATCTATCACCCATTTATCTGCCCATAGACAGTCATCTGTCTATCTATCTATCTATCTATCTATCTATCTATCTATCTATCTATCTATCTACTATCATAATCATTGTCTATTATCTATCATCATATTTATTATAATTACATAAGAACATGAGGGAAACAATGTTTCCCAAATCAAAATGAAGTATATTTCTCTTCATTTGTGATCTACATAAACCATATGCTCATATTAGCTCTAAATAAAGCTTTATTATAAGTTTGAAATGACATATCAAGTGATTGTATAAGAACTAACCAACTGTCCTATATTGAGGCTAAGAAAAGGTCCTTTAGAAACAATTTAAACAGGAATGAAGAACTTGAATGAGGGAACTGTCTTGGAGCTGTCTGCATGGAGGCCTAGATCCCCTGACTGTAGCCCTGTGCTGGTTAGAGTCTAGATTGAAGCATCTGAGCTGTGCCAAACCCATATACAGAGACAAGAAGATGCAGTCATTGCACTTAAGGAACTCACCCATATCTAGGGATGAAACAGCGGCGGGGAGAGATGAGCATAAACAAGAGTGGGACAGAGAAAGAAAATTTAATCCATGACCATGAGCTGAGCCTCTAAGCTTGAAGTCTTCATGGCTGAGTAAGAATTTGCTAAGGTCTGGGAAGCAGTCCAGGCAGCCACTGCACATGACAAAGCCTAGTGCGCTGCTCTTTGTCTGTCAATGTCATTCTCAGTCTCTAACCCTTAGTTTCTGAGGTCATTTCCTGAACACGGCTTCTCATTCATTTGAGCTAGTACAGTCAGTAGGCCGACCACAGGCCGCAGGTACCTTCCCCAAAGGCCTGATGCCCATCACTCTGGCAGCTGTCACTCAGTGGTGATGCATACACACCTTTGCAAAGCAAGCTGGGGTCATGCAGCAGCTCTTCCCTCCCTGCCATTTCCCAGCAGCACTTGCAGCCTTCTACCCTACCTTGCTTTTGTGGGGTCTCAACTTTTGCTTTACACAGAAGGCGGTGGCCACCTGATTTTTAACTTCCTCTTTCTTTTACTGCCTGCTTTTCTTAAGTGAGCTTTTCTTCATATAACAAAAGTTTGCAAAAGTCACCCTGCCCAAGTCCTGAAAGCTTCCCTAGTTCCTCACCCATCTGATCCCTGTTTTACACTTTCTGTCTCATTACAGACTTCCACTCTGTTTCCAAACATGCTGCCTCTCTGTGCATCTGAGGGATGGTTCCTCAGTCTGCCTTTTGCTGAGATCCTTGAGAACATGGCTGAAGCTGTTGTGTTTGCTTATTTTGTTTTATGGTCTTAGGAACTGAGTCAGAGCCTCATGCTAGCAAGTCCTCTACTGCTAAACTCTCACCCATCCAGCCATGTGTCAATCAGAAGTGAATCCCCTGACCATAATCACCCCCAACGCACACTCCTCCAGATGTGCAGGACTCTCATTAAGGAATACACAAGGCTCATTAATCTATCATCTTTGTCCATAGTGCCACAACCCTGTTATCTCATTTTCCCTCAAGGCATATGTGAGCTGACATCCTCTAGAGAGCAACCTCTGTCCTGGTTGGGATCCAGGGCCCTCAAGGAATACCATGCCATTTCCTCTCTCCAGTATAGAGGAAGTTGGACCACACATTTTATAGTCCCTCATGAGGTATGTAAAACCAGTTAAAAACCCTTATGTCAAACAAGACTCAGGATTTGGGTTAAGCAAAGAGTTACCTACTCAACAAAGTAGAGCTTTCTTCTAGAGCTTTCCATATAAGGAGGCTCTGTGACTAATCCCTGTGATTAATCTTACACACTCTCCAAGTCTAGATTCAAGGAATTGAAACCGAGAGATCTTTCTTATATTTGCTTCCAACTCCTAGGGTCTTCACTGAGTAGCCAGCTACCCTGACACTCTCACGTTTACTCTCTCATGAGAGATATGAGTAAGGCCTTAACCCACGGCCTGAATCCCTCCAGCCCCAAGGAACATTACTGCCATAGACCCATTTGCCACAGACTTGGGGAATTCACTGGCCTCCTCTTGGTTTCTAGTCTCCTCCACCTTGCTCAAGCACAAGGCTCCATTTACACCTTCTTTCCTATCTTGGCTATTGTGACACTGTTCTCACCAAGTTTTCTCTAATCTCTCAGATCCATATCTGTGTTTTTCCTGCTGATATTTCCTCCTTTAAACACCAGCACTGTCCAAGATTTTGTTCTTGGCCCTCCTTATTTTCCTAATTGTTTCCCTTAGCCTAGTACTTGTCCTAAAATGTCCTAATGATGTTGGAATATCTGAAGTGCTCTGTTCCACTCGCCCTCCCTCTTCCCAGTCCAGCGCTGGAGTGACCCAGAGCTCTACCCCGGCAAGTTCTTGAACACTGTGATGGATCCCTAGCTCACATCTTTCCATCTCAGAGCAGGTCCTTTCTCTTCATTACAGCCTTCAGCTATGATGAACTTACCCCTCAAACCTCTCAAATACCAACTCAAAAACCACATTTTCCTTGTTGACTTCTCTAGTTTCATTTCTGTTGCTGTGATAAAAATACCCTGGCAAAAATCAAGGGAGGAAAAGTAAGCTTATTTTAGCTTACATTCCCTGGTGATAGCCTATCATGTCAGGAAGACAAAGCCAGACTCAAGCAGGCATCCACATCACTCCTACGGTCAAGAGTAGAGAGAAGCAAATGCATCCATGGGCCTGTTTGCTGTCAGATAGCCTACTGCTCTTTCATACTGTCCAGGAACTCCTGCCTAGGGGATGGTGCTTCCCACAATTCACTTCATACATCAATTAGCAACCAGAACAGTCCTCCACAGACATGTCTTCAGGTCAATCTGAATGAGATAACTTCTCATTAATCTCTTCCCTGGGTGATTTTAGGTGGCAAACTGACAACTAAACACTAAATAAAACTTCTACCTTTCCAAATCTAGTGTGATTGTTCCAAGGAATTTGGGATGCATTTCCAACATGGCCTTTTGAATGGCTCCTACATGGCAGACATGGCTCTCACTACATCCCCACAACACTCCAATGGGACAGCATTCTCTCCCTTTCTATGCCAAACCAAGATTTGTTGTGGTCCAGGCATCTACTCTGAGTAGTGAGTAATAAGTAAGTAGCAGGCCCATGACTCTGAACAGATTTTTTTTTTAAAAATCAAAATGCTTATTTATTTATTTGTAAAATTTTTATTCTCATAAAATATATCCTGAGTGCAGTTTCCCTTCCCTTCAGTCCTTGAAGTTCCTCCCCTCCTCTTTTGCTATCTGGATCCACTCCCTTTCTGTCCTTCAATAGAAAACAACAGGTTTCTAAGAAATAGCAACCAAACATGACAAAATATAATAAACATTATAAAATGTAATAAAATTAAACAAAAACCATCACATCAAGGCTGGACAAAGCAACTCAACAGAAGAAAAAGAGACCCAAGAAAAGGCACAAGAATCAAAGACCCACTCATTCACACATTCAGGAGAACCATAGAATACCAAGATGAAAGCTATAATACATACACAGAGGCCCTGGAGCAGTCCCAGGTAGACCCTGTGCTTGCTGCTTCAGTCTCTGTGAGCTCATACACACCTTGCTTAGTTGAGTAAGAGGACCTTAATCGCCTGGATGATTGATCACCAAAAAACACAGCCCCAACTACACCAATCAGAGGAAAAGATGGGTAGACAAGGTAAGAACACATTCAACACTACAAAGAGCAACACAACACCAATAAAACTAGTGGCTCTATAAGAGTAACACTGTAACCCCCCAATATAGATGAAGTAGAAAAAAATGACCTAAAAAATAACTTTAGAAAAATATTTGAGGTAATTGAAAAGGAAATGAAAAACTCCCTCAAAGAAATAAAAGAAAAACAAGAAATTGGAAGCAATCAACAACTGCTTCCCTAAAGAAGGGTATCCCCTAAAGAAGGCCAAGAAAAAGAAATCAAACGATGAAAGAAGCAATTCAAGACTTGAAAATTGAAATAGAGACAATAAAGAAAACACAAACTGAGAGAATTCTGGAAGCAGAAAATATAGGAAAGTGATCAGGAACCAGAAATGCAAGCATAAACAGCAGAATACAAGAGATGGAAGAGAGAACCTTAAGCACTGAAGATAAAATAGAGGAAATAGACTCATCAGTCAAAGAAAACATTAAATCTAACAAACACTTAATGTAGAAGGAGTTCAACTCAAAAGCACAGAAAATATATTCAACAAAATCATAGAAGAAAATTTTCCCAACCTAAAGAAAGATATGCATATGAAGATATAAGAAGCTTACAGAACATGAAATAGACTGGATCAAAAAAAGTTCTCTTGCCACATAATAACCAAAACACTAAACATGCAGAATAAAGAATGAATATTAAGAGCTGCAAAAGAAAGAGGCCAAGTAGGCATGAGTCTGGGACCACCTAGGGAGTAAGCCTGAACCAGGACCTCTGCAAATCCAGACACAAGGCTGGGACCTCTGATGGAATAGGATGGAACCAGAGACCTCTGCAGGGCCAGGGTACAAATCCAGAACTGCTGAGGGAGTAGGCCTGAGCTAGGTCCTCTGCCAGAGCAGGCCCAAAGCAGCAACCCCAGCAGAAAGAGTGCCAAGGAAGCAATCTCTATGGGTGCAGGCCCAAACGACCCCTGGTATTGCAGAGCAAACCCCGGGAGCAGGGAGCAACCTCCAGGAACATGGAGTGACCAATGGGGTGACTGGAACTGTGGCCCTGACTTCACAGTGAGTAGCAACCATCTGAGCCTTGGATCTACTGGCACCTGGAAGATTGATCACCAGAGTCACAGACAGCCCCAACTACACCAATCAGGGGAAAAGATGGGTAGACAAGGTGTTACACATGTGTTACAACACCACAAAGAGCAACATGACACTAGTAAAAACTAGTGACCCTACAACAGCAAGACTTTAACAACCAAATATAGATGAAGCAGAAAAAAAAGACACAAAAAATAACTTTAGGAAAATGTTTGAGGCCCTTAAAGAGGAAATGAAAAATTTCCTCAAAGAAATGGAGAAAAAGACAAACAAAAAATTGAAAGACATCAACAATCACTTAAAGAAAACTAAGAAAAAGTAATCAAACATATGAAAGAAACAATTCAAGACTTGAAAATTGAAATAAAGACAATAAAGAAAGCAATGAAAGTCAGAAGGTCTTAGTCAAGTGTTATACAGACATTAAGAGATCACACATGCCAGCCCAGACTACTACACTCAGAAAAACTTTCAATCACCATATTTGGACAAATCAAGATATTCTATGACAGAACCAGATTTAACCAATACCTAGCCACAAACCAAGCCCTACACAAAGTACTAGAAAGAAAACTCCAAATCAAGGAAGTTGGCTACATCAACAAAAACACAGACAATTGATGATCTCACAGCAAGAAATCCCAAATAAGGGGGAAACACACACACTAACATCACCAACAATGAAAACTAATTTAACAAGAGATAGCTTGTCATTAATATCCCTTAATATAAATGAACTCAACTTATCTAGAAAAAGATACCAGCTAACAGATTAGATACAAAAACAGAATCCATCCTTCTGCTTCATACAAGAAACACACCTCAATATCAAAGACAGACACTGCCTCAGAGTAAAAGGTAGGGTAAAAATTTTCCAATCAAATGGACCTAAGAAACAAGCTTGTTGATTGAGTTTTCTGTCCTATATGGTTCTGCAGCTGTTAAGTCCCAAAGAATCACACAGAGGTCTACACTAGTTATAAACTGATTGGTCCATTAGCTCAGGCTTCTTATTAACTCTTATAACTTATATTAGCCCATTATACTTGTCTATGTTAGACACGTGGCTCGATACCTTATTCAGCGAGGCAGTCACACCTTACTTCTTCTGTGGCTGGGTCACGACTGCAGACTAGGACTTCCTTCCTCCCAGAATTCTCCTGTTCTCATTGACCTGCCTCTACTTCCTGTCTGGTTGTCCTGCCTATACTTCCTGCCTGGCTACTGGCCAATCAGCATTTATTTAAAATATAATTGACACAATAAAGACCATTGTCCCATACCACAAGCTGGTGTGGCTATCCTAATGTCTAACAAAATAGACTTCAAACTAAAATCAATCCAAAGAGACAAAGAAGGACATTTCATATTAGTCACAGAAAAAAATCCATCAAGAGGAAATCTCAATACTGAACATCTATGCTCCAAATACAAGTGTGCATTCATATGTAAAAGAAACACTACTAAAGATTAAATCACACATTAAACCCCACACACCAATAGTGGGAGACTTCAATACCTGACTCTTACCACTGGACAGGTCTGCCTGACTGAAATTTAGCAGAGAAATAAAAGACTAATGGATATTATGACTCAAATGGATTTAACAGACATCTATAGAACATTCCATCCAAACATAAAAGAATATACCTTCTTCTTAGCACCTCATGAAACCTTCTCAAAAACTGACCACATACTTGGTAGCAAAACAAACCTTAACAGATACAAAAACATTAGAATAACCCATGTGTCTTATCAGATCACCATGGCTTAAAATTAGAATTCAACAGCAACATTGATTTCAGAAAGCCCACAAACATAAGAAAATTAAACAATGCTCACCTGAATCAACAATATGTCAAGAAAGAAATAGAGGAAGAAATTAAAGACTTTCTAAAATTCAAAGAAAATGACTACACAAATTTATGGGACACAATGAAAGCAATGTTAAGTAAGAGGAAAGTTCATAGCACTAAATGCCTACACAAAGAAACTGGAAAAATTCTACACTAGTGAGTTAATAGAACACCTGAAAACTCTAGAATAAAAAAAGAGCAAACACACTCAGCAGGAAGATGGCAGAAAATAAGCAAAGTGAGAACTGAAATCAACAAAATACAAACAAAGAAAACAATACAAAGAATCAATAAGACAAAGAGTTGGTTCATTGAGAAAATCAACAAAATAGACAAACCTTTATTCAAACTAACCAAAAGGCAGAGAGAGAATATCCAAATTAACAAAATCAGAAATGAAAAGGACATAACAACAGACACCAAGGAATCATCACATCATACTTTGGAAACCTGTACTCTATAAAATTGGAAAACTTAAAGGAAATGGACAATTTTCTGAATAAATATCACTTACCAAAATTAAATCAAGACCAGATAAGCTAATTAAATAGAACTATAGCTGCTAAAGAAATTGAAACAGTCATCAAAATCTCTCAATCAAAAAAAATTCCCAGGGTCAGATGATTTCACTGCAGAATTCTACAAGATTTTCAAAGAAGAACTAATACCAATGCTCCTCAAAGTTTTCCACAGAATAGAAACAGAAGGAACATTGCCAAACCCATTTTATGAGGCTACAATTACCCTGATTCCCAAACCACAGAAAGACAGCACTAAGAAAGAGAATTACAGACCAATCACACTCACGAACATTGGTGCAAAAATACACAATAAAATACTGGCAAATCGAATCCAAGAACACATCAGAAACATCCTCTACCATGATCAAGTTGGCTTCATCCCAAAGATTCAGGGATGGTTCAACACACAAAAATCTGCCAATGTAATCCACCACATAAAGAAACTGAAAAACAAAAAACCCCACATGATCATCTCATTAGATGAAAAAGAATTTGACAAAATCCAATATCCCTTCATGATAAAGGTCTTGGAGAAAGCAGGGATACAAGGAACATACCTAAACATAATAAAGGCAATATAGAGCAAGCCAATAGCCAACATCAAACTGAATTAAGAGAGGCTCAAAATGATCCCACTGAAACCAGGAATGAGAAAAGGTTGTCCTCTCTCTCCTTATCTATTCAGCATATTACTTGAGGCTCTAGCTAGAACAATAAGACAACAAAAGGAGATCAAGGGGTTATACATTGGAAAGGAAGAAGTCAAACTTTCACTACTTGCTGATTATATGATAGTTTACATAAGTGACCTCAAAAACTCTACCAAGGAACTTCTACAACTCATAAACACCTTCAGTAATGTAGCAGGAAATAAGATTAACTAAACAAAAACTCAGTAGCCCTCCTTTATGCTGACAAATGGGCTGAGAAAGAAATCAGAGAAACATCACCCTTCACAATAGTCACAAATAACATAAAATATCATGGGGTAACTCTAACCAAACAAGTGAAAGACCTGTGTGACAAAAATCTTTAGCCTTTTATCTCAGCATTTGGGAGGCAGAGGCAGGTGGATCTCTGTGAGTTCGAGGCCAGCCTATTCTACAAGAGCTAGTTCCAGGATAACCAAAACTGTTACACAGAGAAACTTTGTCTTATAAAAACCCAAAAGACAAACAAATGAAAAAAAACAAACTTTAAATCTTTGAAGAAAGAAATTGAAGAAGACACCAGAAATTGGAGAGAATTCCCATGCTCTTGGGTAGGTAGAATTAACATAATAAAAATGGCAGTCTTACCAAAAGTGATCTACAGATTCAATGCAATGCCCATTAAAGTTCCAGAAAAATTCTTCACAGACCTCAAAAGAACAATTCTCAACAAATTATTATGGAAATGCAAAAAACTCAGGATAGCCTAAACAATCCTGTACAATAAAAGAACTTCTGGAGCCATCACCATCCTTGACTTCAAACTCTACTACAGAGCCACAGTACTGAAAACAGCCTGGTATTGGCATAAAAGCAAGCAAACAAACAATCAAATAAACAGAGAGGACAAATGGAACCAAATCAAAGACAACAATGAATACCTGATTTTTGACAAAGAAGCAAGAAATGGAAAAAAGAAAGCATATTCAACAAATGGTACTAGCATAACTGGATATCAACATATAGAAGAATGCAAATATATCCATATCTATCACCATGTACAAAACTCAAGTCCAAATGGATCAAAGACCTCAACATAAAACCAACCATACTGAACCTCATAGGAGAGAAATTGGAAAGTACACTTGAACGCATTGGCACAGGAGACCACTTTCTAAATAGGACCCCAGTAGCACAGGCATTGAGAGCAAAAATTAATAAATGGGGCCTCCTGAAACTGAGAAGCTTCTGTAAAGCAAAGGATATGGTCAACAAGGCAAAATAGCAGCCTACAGAATGGAAAAAGATCTTCACCAATCCCACATTGTACAGATGGTTGATTTCTAAAATATACAAATAACTCAAGAAATTGGTCATCAAAAGTACAAACAATCCAATAAAAATGGGGTACAGACTTAAACAGAGAACTCTCAACAGATGACTGAAAGGCACTTAAGGAAATGCTCAACATCCTTAGCCATCAGAGAAATGCAAACCAAAACAACTCTGAGATTCCATCTTACACTGGTAAGAATGGCCAAGATTAAACACATTGATGACAACTTAGGCTGGAGAGGATGTGGGGTAAAGGGAGCACTCCTCTATTGCTGGTGGGACTGCAAACTGGTACAACCCCTTTGGAAATTAGTATGGCGATTTCTCAGAAAATTAGAAAACAACCTTCCACAAGACCCAACAATAGCACTTTTGGGTATATACTCAAAGAATGTTCAATCGTGCCACAAGGACATGTGCTCAATTATGTTCATAGCAGCATTATTTGTCACAACCAGAACTTGGAAACAACCTAAATTCCCCTTGACCAAAGAATGGATAAAGAAGATGTGGTTCATTTACACAACAGAGTACTACATAGTGGGAAAAAAATAATGACATCTTGAAATTTGCAGAAAAATGGATAGAACTAGCAAACATCATATTGAGTGAGATAACCCAGACCCACAAAGACAATTATAATATGTACTCACTCATAATTGGCTGTTAGACATAAAGCAAAGAAAAGCCTACAGTCTACAATCCCAGAGAATCTAGACAACAAAGAGAACCCTAAGAGAGACGTACATGGATTTAATATACATGGGAAGTAGAAAAAGACAAGAGTTCCTGAGTAAATTTAGAGCATGGGGACCATGGGAGAGGGTAGAAGGGGAGGGGAGCAGAGAAAAATATATGGCTCAATAAAAATAATTTTTAAAAAGCCAGTTGGTAAAGAAACCTAAGCTAATGCCAAGCTTTCTTAATTAAAAAAAATAAAGGAATTGCCATGGTCATGGTGTCTCTTCACACCAATAAAAACCTAAATGAAGACAATTGTGCAAGTCTTCTACTTGCTTTGATGATTACCCCAAGATATTTTATATTATTTGAGGCTATTGTGAAAGATACTTCTTCACTGATTTATTTCTCAATCTGTTTGCCATTTGTATATAGGAAATGCTACTTATTTTTCTGAGTTAATTTTGTATCCAGCTCCTTTGCTTTTGTCATCTGTAGGAGTTCCCCAGTGGAGCTTACGTATACTATCACATCATCTGTAAATAAAGATACTTTGAGTTCTTATTTTCCGATCATATACCTGTGATCGCCTTCGGTTGTCTTAGTGCTCTAGCTAAGACTACAAGAACTATATTTGATAGGTGTGGAGAGAGTGCACAGTCTTGTTCTTGATTTCAGTAGAATTGCTTTGAGCTTCTCTCCATTTGATTTGATGTTGCTGTAGGCTTGCTGTAAACTATCTTTATTGTGTTTAGGTATGTCTGCTTATATCTGTAATCTCTTTAGGGCTTTTATTATGAAGGTGTTGGATTTTGTCATCGACCTTTTCTGCTTGCTTATATAGTGAATTGCATTTATTATTTTCATATATTGAATCAACCCTGCATCTCTGGGATAAAGCCTACTTGATCATGGTGGGTGATCTTTTTGATGTGTTCTTGGACATAGTTTGCAAGTATTGTATTGAGCATTTGTGCATCTATGTTCATAAGGGAAATTGGTCTGTCATTCCTTCTTTGTTGGTTCTCTATGTGATGCAGGTATTGGAGTAATTGTGGCCTCAGAAAGCAAGTTAGGCACTTCTCTTTCTGTTTGTATTTTGTGAAATAATTTGAGAAGTTCTGGCATTAACTTTTCTGTTAAAGTCTGGTAGAATTCTGTGCTAAAACCATGTGGTCTTGGACTTTTTTGGTTGGGAGACATTTAATGACTGCTTCTATTTCACTAAGGGTTATAGGTCTTCTTAAGTTGCTTATCCAATCTTGTTTTAACTTTAGTAAGTGGTACCTATCCATTTCTTTTAGATTTTCCAATTTTGTGGAATATATGTTTTTAAGTATGACCTAATGATTCTTTGGATTTCCTCAGTGTCTGTTGTTATGTCTCCCTCTTAGTTTCTGATTTTGTTAATTTGGATATTCTCTCTGAGTCACTAGTTATTTTTGGATAAGGATTTGTCTATCTTGTTGATTTTCTCAAAGAACCAAGTCTTTGTTTCATTGATTCTTTGTATTTTTTTGTTTCTATTTTATTGATTTCAGCCCTTAGATTGATTATTTTTTTGCTGTTTACTCCTCTTGAGTGCATTTGCTTATTTTTGTTTTAAGTTTTCAGGTCTGCTGTTAAGTTGCTAGTATGAGATCACTCCAGTTTTTTGTTGTTGTTGTTGTTTTGTGTGTGTGTGTGTGTGTGTGTTATGTTGACACTTACTGTTATGAACTTTCCTCTTAGAACTGCTTTCATTGTGTCCCATAAGTTTGGGTATGGTGTGTATTAATTTTTATTGAATTCTAGAAAGTCTTTAATTTCTTTCTCTTTTTTGTCTTGACGTTTCTTTTTTAATACAATAGAGAATTGCTGTTTCCATAAGTTTGTAAGCTTTCTGCTATTGCTGTTGTTGTTAATATCCAGCTTTAATCTCTGGTGTTCTGATAAGAAGCAGGGAGTTACTTTAAATTTCTTTGTGTCCAAATGTTTTGTGTGTGTGTGTGTGTGTGTGTGTGTGTGTTTCAGGTATGTTTGACTATACAAGAACTACTGTAGTGTGCTGGTTGGGCTCTTCGGGAGACAAAATGTTTTGGCTGTTATTGCTTGTGTTTTTATGCTGTGTCTAGGCATCTGGGATTCAGATGATTATAGGTCTAGGTGTTGGTTTCTTTATTTGTCTTTTGTGGGTGGGTATTTTATTCCTTGATTTCTGTTTGCTGTTTGGATTTTCAGAGAGTATGCTGACTGTATGTTGCCTAGTGGGAAATTTTCTCTGGACTGCTAGCTGCTGCCACTGGGGTTGCAGGTACAATGTGTTGGGTGTTGGGAACTGACACTTAGGAATAGGTTTAGGCTAGGCATCTGAAGGCTTCACAGGAGGGAAGAGGGGAGATTGTTTTTATTTGACCAGGATCTGTTTATTTTGTCCTCTTGGAATGGGATAGACGGTGAAGAGAGATCCCCACAGAAGGTCTGGTATAGTGCTGAGGATGAGTGAAGGTTGGATCTGGAGGAAGAGAAGGAGCGGTGAAGGTCTCCAGATGCCCATCTTCTTCTCTTGGAGGAGTGGTCTGTGAGTTAGGAGGGAAAGCCTGCTGGAGTTTGGAACGGAGAAAAAGAAACAAGTAGGGAAAAGAGGGTTGGGAGGGGAAGGTCTCTGAGAGTCACAGAAGATGTAGCAGAGGAGAAGCAAGGCTGCAGCAGGTGTTCTGTTGCAGAGCTAGGGATGTGGTTGGGGACTGGGTTTGGAGGAGAGGAGCAGGTGGTGAAGGTCTTCAGTTGGCTTACCTGTTTCCCTGGACTGCTCAGCTGGTGTGTCCCCAGGGAATGGCTGCTGGTATCCGAGGCTGGGATACTGGGATGACTTGGGGAAAGAAGCGTTGGGGGGAGAGGATCTTTGTGATCCATTGGGGGTGGGGTCAGAGAAGAAAGGGAGACCACAGCAGGTTCCTACTCCAGAGCTGGCATGAGACTGGGGACTGGATCTAAAGGAGCAGGAAGTGTGGATACGCTGCCAGCCTGCTTGTTGCCTTGGCCGAAGTGGCCCTTGGCTTAGCAGCAACTCCATACACCTTTATTCATCTCTTCTTGGGAACAGGTCTTCTGTCTGCTTAGTATATATTTTTGAATTTATTTTATTCCTCTGTATATCTCTTCCTGAGGAACTTTTCCCTTTTCATTGCTGGCACCAAGCTTGTAATGTGAACACAGGCATTTCTAATTTCTTTTCCCTTCCCCCACTTATTTGTTTGAGAGGATCTCACTTTGGAGACAACATTTCTGATCCTCCTGTTCAACCAGTGGAGTGCTGGGATCATAGGCATTTATCAGTCTTGGCTTCAATTTCAATTCCTTCCCCCTTCTCCTTAGGTATTAAATGCCCTTGACCCCAGTTCACACCCTCAAAGTGCCATCATTGGGGAAAAATGCTTTGAAACCTGCAGATAATCCATGACTATCCATGCAAATGACTTGAATAATAAAAGTCAAGCAATCAAACTTATTTCAGATTTGAACTGAGGCTGAGAGAGACAGAGACAGAGAGACAGAGATATCTAAGACAACACTCTACTAAGACAGCAAACATACATGTCCTGTGACCACTAACTACAGTGCATGTTTGTCAGGGGAATAACCTGATGTAGAAAGGCCTTCTGCCTCATTCCAGAGAAACAGAATCCAGCCATGGTCTGACTCACTTGATGGATGGTTTCTGACCATTGGTGCTTGCTCTGTATTCCCTATTAGTTGTGTGTGGAGTAAAATCTACTTCTTATGAGACAGACTCCCTTTGCTAGACCCTTTAGGAACTGAAAATCATGGGTCAGGAGTTACCTCTTTGCTTATTTTTGACACTGCTTGCCTTTTCCAGGGTTCTGTCCTGAGGGCACATAGAGGAGCTTCATCAATAGCTAGCAGTAATTATGAAAGTGCTTTCTTGGGCGCTCGGGGGTTGAGCTCATCAGTGGAGTGTAAATTCTTACTAATTAGAGACAGAATGAGGTGGGCTGTCCTTACCATGACCCATTTCACTCGAGAGTTCAACTTCTGCCACTAAAGCCCAGCACAGAATCCCTTTCTCGGTCTTGTTTCTTCTTAGCCACCTGCCCCGTTTGCCTATTTCCCCTACCACTCGAACCAGCTCCCTTTGAAGGAAGATCACATCTTGCATGTCAGGGGAACTGGAGAGACATTCTCAGAAGATCGAATACTGACAGCAATATAGATAAATTAAAACTCACTTCATGTTGCTGTTCAGTGGGGCCGTTTATAGGCGTGGCTCCTTGTGGCCATTAAAACACTATTCATCTCAAACTTGCCGTCTGCCCGCTGCTTCTGGACTCGCCTGTGGTGCTAGCAAAGAGCTCAGTCTCCGCAGCCAAGTATCCCCCAGCTCTCCCATGACACTGGGGGAGACTCTTATGGGAAGAAGGCAATTTATTTAGCAGAATGACCACATGTATAACTACACACGGCAATTATACAAAGCAAATGTATCAACTTCTGCCACGGGAGGCAGGAGTTCCCTTTCTGGTCATCAATAATGAACACTCTTCAGTTAAGTAGGGAAACATTTACCAAATAAGAGGGCCTGTTATGGATGGGTCTCCCAGACAGCTGAGAAAATGTGTGGCCATTGAGGAAAGAGCCAAGCCAAAGGGCTGTTGCTGTTGCTTGACCTTGCTAGGTTGTTCTGGAAATGTCTCAGAACCAGCAGGGAGATGTGACCCATTGACTCTGTGCAAAATGTCTTGTCCATAAAGAAGTGGCCTGGTCTTTTCTGTATTGAAATTCCATTGCTTCCTTTCCTGGCAGCTGCATAATTGGGAATGCCGTGAAATAAAGTGAGGAAGAAGTCAATTAGAGCTGGGAAGTGTCAAGTTGATCTACTGCTGTGTTCGGGGGTTGCAGTGCTGGGCAAACTCAGATTCTTCAAGAGCACCCTTGCATCATGGCACCCACCATTTTAAACTCTTGTTTTTTGCACTCCTGCAATATTCCGGAACTCTCTAGAGGCTCCTATTTGTGCTGAAGCTTAGACTGTAACAGTCTATACTTACTTATTCAGAGGATACATTTGCAGCTGTTTTAATGAGTTAAGACCTGCAAAGGGTGTTGACATTTTAATGCCTCCTGGTGGCACTTCATATGTAGAGACGACAGGCTTTGCAACACACTCAAAGCCCTGGCAAAGCTCTTGGGCCTTAGTCACCTTGCTCACACATGGGGATGTAATTAGAACAGATGTGGAACATGCTTGCTTAAATGCACATTCATGTTGAGGACAGCTGGCCACTGGTCATTGTCTAATTAATGCTCAATACCCTAACGAGGGCAGTGCATATTTCACTTTTTCTCAGACTTCACCTTCAGGAAGCGATAAACTCCAAAGCCTCAGTGCAGAGATTCCATCTTGGAGGGGTCACACACAGGGCGGGATAGTGGACTAATAATGACAATACAGAGTTATTAATAACAGTGTGCTGAAACCTGTGGCTTCTCAGCCGGCTGAGGCTGCAGCCTTGCTCCATGTTTTACCAGATTCCACTACAATTCTGGTCTACTTCATCGTACTTCCATGAATTAAATGCACATATGCATCCCTTCCAACAAACCACAAAGGATGCATGCTGAGAATCAGTTTGGCAATGACATGCTGTTTCTGAAGTTTCAAAACTCTGGAAATGTTACTAAGCTGTTAAAAATTCAGTTTTGAGACAACAAGATGCCAGGACAAACAAGTCTCATAACCCAGGTTCAGTCTTTGGAACCCACATAATGGTGGAAAGAGAGACCCAATTCTACAAAGCTACCTTCTGACTTCCACATGGCTGTTGTGGCACATGCATGCTTACATACATATTATTGTTGTGGCTTGTGTATGAAGTGTCTCCCGTAGGCGCATATGTTTAAACACTTGGTCCCTAGCTGGTGACACAGTGTGGGGAGGTTGTGGAGCCTTTAGGAGGTGAAGCCTTGCTGGAGGACGTCACTTGGGAGTGGGCTTGGAGGGGTCCCACTTTCTGTTTTCTTTCTGTGTCTTGGGTGCATATGCAATGTGATTAGCTATCTTCCCTCTCTTGGAGACACATTTCTACACCTCTCTCACCATGGTGAGCTGTGTCCCTCTGGAACTGTGAGCCAAAAGGAACCCTTTCTATTTTAAGCTTTTTGTTTTTGGCAATTAAACACATTAATTGAAAATCATTTTACACTGGTTGATATTGAGAGGTAATTGCTTGTGAAGCTCTGAGCTAGACTTTGACCTGCTGTCCAGTGGGAAATAAAAAGACACAGCAATCACCGTTCAGATACAGCAAACCAAATAGGGGCAATCATATGGGGACACCATGCAGCTGGGGTAGGAAGAAAGGCTTCTTAAGAAAACCATCAAGGATACATAAGCTGGTAACTAAAGGACAAAGGCCACCATTTTGAAATTTCAGAGGACAGTCTGTGAAACATTCTTGATATCAAGCAGTTCAGTTGTTTAATTCAACTGAATCTCAATGAAAGACACGTGCTCACCCTTCTACCCCATCAGATGTGAGGTTTTCAGGCAGAGTACCCCCCCAAGAAGTAAATGTCTTCTTAAAGACAAGCAATGTTAGATAAGGAGTCAAAGTGTTATTTCTCATTTATTTAGAGCACTTCTGAGGAAAGGTAACAAAGAAAATATGATATGAATATAATATGTCACAGTCAATGACCTTAATCTGCTGCTAATGCTGTAAGAAAGCATCTGAGGCTTGGTCCTCATCAGTAGTGTACAGTTATTGATCATGTTTAGAGAGGCCAGAGCTCTAAGATCAAGGCAGTGCTAGATCCGGTAAGGGCTGGGTTTATGCTTCTAAGATGGTGTTTGTTTCTAGGTGTTCATATGAAGAAAGGCAGAAAGACAACAGAAACAGCAAATTCTCTATTCTCACAAAACAAGAAATGGAAAAGCCAAACGGGCCGAAGCCAGCCTTGGCTCCATAGTAAAATCCTGTTAGCAAAAACAAAAAACTAAAACCAAATAATCATGACAGCGACAAGAGATCAAGCTGGTCCTTCCAAACCCTGGTTACATAAGGAACCAATCCAACCATAGGGACGCCCTTGTGGCCTGGTGGCCTTCTAAATGCCTTTCTCTTTCTATTGTTACATCCAGGATCATGTTTCTGTATGAATTCTGGAGGAGACACAATATTCAAGTTATTGTATGAATCTAGTAGAACGGAATGAATAAAATAATAAACAAAACCAACAAATGACATAGGAATAGTACTCTAACTATGGGAAATATCTAGAAATTGGAAGCCTGTAGAAATCAAGGCTTGCTTCACCATGAAAAGCCCCTAAAGATAGTCCTATAGAGATAGCACATAAGTAAAACTCAGAAAGTCTTCATATTGCCCGTCCTCCTCTTTCACCATGTGAGCAGGGCATACTGCCTGGGAGTGGATACAGCTTTCTGGAATAGATGCTCCCCTCTGACACATGGACAAGTAAGTCCAACAGTGGAGCAAAAACTATCCTGACTCAAGATTCTGCTTTCCCTGACTTAAAGGAAGACAGGAGACATGGTATGCAAAAACCATCAGGAATTCCACTTCCCAATAGTGAGCATGCCTTTAACAGAATAAGGAGAGAAAAGAAATTAAAGCCACCAAGGATGGTAATGATCATATGTTCAGTGTGGTGGCATGAATAGGAAAGTTCCCCTGTGGCTTTAGAAGACATGGTCCCGTTTTGGTGGGGCTGTTTTGGGAAGCTGTTGAACCTTTGGGAAATGGAGCCTTGCTGGAAGAAGTGTTTCACTGAGGTGCGTGGGGGTTGGGTGTTTGGCCTCGCCCTTCTTCCTGTTCACTCTCTGCTTTCATGTTTGTAGCTGAGGACGTGAGCTCTTAGCACCATGCTTGCTGCTTGCTGCTTGCTGCCATGCTTCCTTGCAAGGATGGACTCTTAGCTCTCTGGAACGGTAAACCAAGGCACAGCCCTCCTTCTGTGATGGTTTGTCACAGCAACAGCAAAGTGACTAACAGATTTAGGAATCTCAGTGTGGAGCAAGGAACATCATGTTCCAGCCCTGACTTTTTTGTCATTCCCCTGGTGCTGAGACTAGAGCGGCACCGTGAGTGGAAAGAAGTGTGACAGCCGGGGAAAGGTAAAACCAGCGCAGGTTGTTTTTAAAAGAAGCAATGGCTGGGGGCTCAGCTTGAAATGGAGGAATGATTAAAAATTGGAGAGCACCTCTTGGGAATAAGACACCATAGAATTTTAACAAAGTCTCTTAGAAGTTAGTTGAATCAGACTAAGTCGGCACTGCCTTTTGATCCCAGTGTGAGAACAGCAGGAAGAAAACAGCCTAAGCGAAGCACGGGGAGGGGAGGAGACACACCTGCCCAATCCTTTAGCAAGCAGGGCTAGGTAGAGCTATGGCCATCCTGTGAGCAATGGTCCCATGACCACACAATGGAATGACAGCAAAGGAGGAAGGGATGAAGCTGTGTGTGGGCAGCAGAGGCAGGTGGATCACTGTGAGTTAGAGTCCAGCACAGTCTACATAGAGAATTCCAGGCCAGTCTGTCGCAAAGACAACAACAAAAATAAAAATCCAAACAAAAAATCAAACAAACAAACAAAAAAGGAATGCAAGTAGCTTCAAAAAGAAGATAAATTCCTGATGGGAACAGAGAGAAAAGAGATATTTCTACTACAAATGCCTTTACCTGCTGTATTGAGAGAGGCAGTGAAGTGTCTAGAGCAATACTTTTTGAAGAAATTCAGATCTTCTGTGATTTGGAGAAATAGTTAAACACAGTATTTTTACCTTCTCACCAATCCACACTTGTATAATCCTCCTGTGTTTATTATCAAAATATAATACACTGACTGCACAACAATGACAAAGCCCCAGCAAGACAAAAGCATCAACAATGACAAAAGTAAGTAACAGACTTGGAAAGCGTATGAACTGTGCACTGGCAAAGGAATAGTATTCAGAGGCCAAGAAGAGCCCTAGCCAGTTGCTGTGGACAACAAAATCCACTCAGCGGAAAATAGAGATTTGTTTTAAGAAGCAGATGATTCTAGAAAAGGAAAATCAGCTGTCAGGTGAGTATACGTCTCACTTACAGAAAAGCAAATTAGAATGGTGATGCATGTAGCATTTCCAGAAAGATGATGTAGAAGCCGGCCTCCCTGTCCCCTTGATAAGTAGATAATGTAGAAGCCTGTTTCTCTGCTCCCTGATAAGTAGATGATACAGAAGCCTGTTTCCCTGTCCCCTGCTAAGTAGATGATGCAGAAGCCGGTCTCCCTGTCCCCTGCTAAGGAGATGATGTAGAAACACACCTCCCTGTCACAGCTGAAATGTTCGGGCACTGTGTATAAAACAACACACTGGGACCTGAGGAGCAACAGGGAAAGGAATTCTCTTGGTTCCCTTTTTGTCTCAAATGTTGGGTGTGGTGTTAAAGAAAGGGGCTACTTAGTAGGCAGCAATGCTCATGAATCCAAAGAAGTCCAAGGAAAGCCTGCCCCTTCTCTCCAGCGGTCAGAAGATGGTGGAAGGAGCAGCCTCAGGAAGAGCTAAAGCAGCAGGCGACCTGCCCTGGCCAGAGGCTGCCATAGAAAACTGGGCCGTCCTACCTCCTCCAACACAGGAGCCCTTGAAGTTCTGCAGAGAACCCCAATGGACTCATAGCCCTGCCCCATTATGGGGCAGTGTCAAGATCCAAGGAAGGAGCCGTGGGTGTCACCTATGCCTGCTAATGAGCCACTCTGGTCTTCCTCACCAGCTCCCCTTGTGGAGTTTCCTTCCATGTTAGAACTCATACCTGGGACAAATAAAGGACATTCAAGTCTCAATTGTAAAATATCAAACAACCTGATTAGAAGATGTACAAAATAGGACAAGACTTCATGAAAGTGGGTGCTCAGCTGACTAAGGAGAGTGCGGAAATCTGTCCAACATCATCAGCCTTAGCGGAATGCCAACTAAGACTGTTGGAGAATAATCTTTTTGTACACTGTGAAGATGTGTCTCTGCCCAAGTACCTTATACAAAGTACCTAATAAAGAGCTGAATGGCCAATAGCTAGGCAGAAGAGTATAGGCAGGACTTCTGGGAAAAGATAGGAACTCTGGAAAGAAGAGAGGCAGAAGTCAACAGCCAGACATGGAGGAAGTGGGATACATGGTACAGGGCAGAGGTAACAAGCCACGTAACAGAATGGAGACTAATATGAGGGTTAATTTAAGTTATAGGAGCTAGTTGGGAGCAAGCCTAAGCTAAGGCCAAACTTTCATAAATAATAAGAAGTCTCCATGTCATTATTTGGGAGTTGGTGGTCCAAAGAAAGTCTGGCTACAAAGACAACAGAACAGGCTCAGAAGATGATTCACTGGTTAAGAACACTTACTATGTAAGCATGAGGATCTGAATTTGAGTCTCCAGCACCCACTTAAAAATCTGAATGTGTCCACATGTAGCTGTAACTTCAGGCTCTGGGAGGAAAACACAGGAGCAGTCCTGCCTGGGGCTTGCTGACCACCAGCTAGGTTGATTCAACAAGAGACCCTGCCTCAGTGGAATAAAGTGGAAAATTATAAAGCTGGACACCTGGTGTACTTCTCTGGTCTCCACATGAGCAGGTGAAACCATGTTCATGCATGTTCACATATACCACAAACACTAAAATAAAAAGATCACAAGTCAGCATCACTACACAGTAATCAAACCATCTGAAATATGAATAGTGCCAACAGCAAATGGTAGCAAGAATATAGGGAAAATGGATCTTTCCTACATTGCTGGAGGGCTTGTAAATTGAAGAGCCACTCTGTAAAACCATTTGGCAGTTTTTAAACAAACAACAGCAGCAGAAGTCGCTGCAGCATTCTCTTAGCGATGACCCAGTCATTGTCATTCCCACCATTTGTTCCAAAGAAATGAAAATCCCTGACCAAAGAAGCCTGTGCATTGTGCTCATAACAGTTTTATTTGTGATTGAAGTAATCAAAGTATCCTATGATAGGTGAAACACGTCATGAAATACCACCCAGAGGTAAAAGTAGCAAGTAAGAAACCCAAATTTGGATGATCTAGGGATGTGCTGGGCAAGAAAAGCCAATCTCAACAAGTCAGTGTCTTAAAGTCCTTCCCTCTTTCAGTGAGAAATTGACTCTGAAAAAGGCCGCACAGAGGGGAAAGGATTTCTTTTAACTCAGTTCAGGCAAATTCCTCATTCTCATGTTGGGGCGATCCAGGAAGTAAGAGCTTGAATTATCTGTCACTCCTTGCCCACAACTGGGAGATGGAGGCGGATGCTTCCTAGTGCTCACTCATTCCATAGTCTGGAGCCCCATCTAGGGAGCAGGCCTGCTGCAGCTAAAATAGGGCCTCCCACGCTGACTAACAAACTAATCCCCATAGAATGCCCAGAGGCCCAGCCCCCAGGCAATCCCATCTTCTGCCCAGTTGACCACAGTAACCCTCACAGCCAAAGACTGGAGTGCTTTCATTTAACCTTTTCAAACTGATGCAGGTTTAGAGATAAATACTGGATGAGTAAACTGACCTTTTATCTCTGTGGAGTCTATACCTTGGCATCCACCAATTGTGAACTGAAACTGTATTTTAAATATTGGATCCCAGCAGAACACGTGTAGGCTCTTTTCTTGTCAATATTCATTAAATAATAGAGTACGAAAACTACCTGCATAGCATTTACATGCGCTGTCTATTGTGAGTATGCTTGAGAGACTACAGATTATAGGCAAATGTGCTATTTTAAGTAAAAGACAAGCACTGGACTTTGTTATCTGTAGAGGAATTCCAGAGCCAATCCTCGACAACCATATCTGTTTTGGGGTTTAGGCGTGGTGGGGAATGCATGTGTGACTAGAAAGGGTAACACGAAGAGATCTTTGTAGCAGGAGTATACTTCTCTGTCTTGGTGATGGTTATGGTTACACTAATGACAAGCATGAGAAGATGCATGGATCCCCATGGACTTGATGCCACATTGATCTTCTGACCCTGTGCTTGCTGTAGATGTAAGCTAAGATATAAGGAAGGGAAATAGCATGGGGCTGAAGAGGACCTGGAACCTGAGGTGGGAGGTCCTTCTGTACATGTGTTGCTTTATTGGTTGATGAATAAAGCTGTTTTAGCCAATGACTTAGCAGAGTGAAGCCAGGCAGGAAATCCAAACAGAGATAAAGAGAGAGAGTGGGCAGAGTCATGGAGCTGCCGAAGGAGAAGGACATGCTGGAACCTTAGGAGCCTTACCAGTAGGCCAGGCTGAACTTGAACTCACAGAGATCCAGGCTATTGGAAATCTTTTGTATGCCAACAGGACTTTTCTGTACTATCTTTACAAATGCTTATGAGTTGGGAAATTTCTCAAAGAGCTAATAAGATATACATAAAATAGATACACATATACATATTTATAGATAAAGCAAAATGAGGTCACATTTCTAAACATCAGTTTCGATAATACTTTAAAACTTGATACCCTTGAATTTGGAAAAAATCTTGAGAAGAACAGCCATTTTAATGGGCTTTTGATAAGGTCTATCAGAACTAAATATAGACAGAGTTCTAAGAGACCGCAGGAGTCCTGCCGGAGAAACACCATGGACAGAGGGAGAGGCACATGGTTTTTTGCAATAGTATTACTGAAAATTAAAACATTAGGACAGACTAAAAGTCCATCTGAAACAGAATCACTAAGTCATCATGGCTTATTCCTATAAACATATAGAAGTTCAAAGTAACTGAACAGATGTAGTCAGAGAAACACATTAAGATTTTATAAATTGGGTAGCAGGAAAAAGCCGGATGGAGAACAGCTCATGTGACCCAAGACCTTTTGAAAGTAAAACCTTAATGCAGTACTACGCTTTCTTTAGCAATATGTGTGAATTATGAAGATATTAAAATTAAGGTATAACTACTCCAGGCAAAATAGTAACCATGGTAGGAAAAGGGTGAAACATGAGGAAAACGTGCTTGTTAGGTATCATACAGGTGGCTAGAAATTAATGTGACCAACCTTGCAGCTATTTTTTAAAAGTTTATTTTATTATATAAGTGATTCTCCCAGAATAAATGACTATTAGTATGTTGGTATTTTCCATTTTTCCTGTGAATATTTTAGCTTTTGTGCGAGTGTGCATATTGTACTTGTATAGATGTATTTCGTTGTTTTGTTTTGAAATGGAGTTTCTTTTGTAGCCCAGGCTAGCCTTGAATTTTCCTAGGCCTGTGTGATCCCTGCTTCAGCTTCCTGGGATAACAAGCATGCACAAATACACTTAGTTTGTGTGCAATTTTGAATGCAGTGTTAGAAACTTTAGGGTTATTTCATGGTATAGAGCCTGAAGAGAGATCATGGCAATACCTACCATTTGCTAGGTCCATGATCTGTGTGGATTACATACATTGCTCCTCAGTCTTGGCTCAATCCTATACTCATTCCTTCCATTTTACTTGGAAAGCATCAAACTTGAAGACCAAAAGACATAAGCAGTTTGAAATACCAAAGTCTCTAATTTGACTACAGTAAAGAACCTGGTCTATCCAAGTGAAATGTCTTCAAAATATGCACTGCCACTCTGGTTGAATCCAACCTCTTCATCCTGTGTAGATTGCTTTGACTTTTGTCAAAGCTGGCAAAAGTTCACATTGCTAACTGCGGAAATTCCCATGATTCCCTGCCAATGAAGCAGACTGAAGGAGGAGGTCACTGGCCACAGTACTCTCCCAGGGAGAGAAAGGGTACTGCTACAGCTACCATCCTTTGAGTGGTCAACGCTTTGTAAATATTCTGCTAAAGGGCTCCTTAGATGCAGCTTTCCTCAGGAGAGCCCTGAAGAGAGGGCATGCCAAAAGCCAAGGCAGACTATGGAAGAGCTCTTGACAGGAGTCTGCTGGGGTGTTTGATAGACAGTCTCATGCTGTGGCTCCAGCTCTGTGTCTAGCTACACCTACCACGGCAACATTAATAGCACGTTGCCCATACATTCTGAGTAGTTCTATAGAGTCATGAAGTTCTCCGAGCTACTAACCCAGCATTGAAGGCAACAATAAAACAGTGATCACACACAGAAGTGAGGGTTTGAACTCCACATAAGGCCATAATTTTAAGATAATCAACCAAGTTCTCTCAGTAACATAAGCACTCTGACGGAAGTATTACATGGTCTACAGTCACCCTAGCCCCCCTTTGTGGGCAGGGTGGGAGAAATGACAACACCGGGTTTCTGATATATGTTATAGTAACATGCTCATTGCCAGAGAGGAGCCCACGCTGAGTTCTTCCTGTCTTTCAGACAGCAGGCAGCCTGAATATCAATATTTATTGCCCAGGTTACCGTTTGCAACTTGGATGGCAATTCCGAGTGATCTTTAGCTGGGACACAGATGCTGGATGTTACACAGGCCGGGTCAGTCTCGTGGGTACACGTGGTGCTTCTATACTAAACAGTGACACTTGCCAATGTGGCACTTTGAATCTTATCTAGTATATTTATGATTCAGCTCTACACAAGGGCTATTAGCAATGTGCCCCTTGCCCTGCAGAATAATTACATGAGAAGAGAGAAAAGGAATAAGGAAAACTGCCCTTTGGGCCTCATGATCTTCCTAAATGAAATAGGAATGGACTTTTTTCTTCCTTTGGGGGTAATTCTTCTAAAAACAAAAACTTAATTTCCAAACAGTTGACCCACACCCCATCTCATTTATTCTTTAGGGACGTGTTTTCTGTGCTTGCAGAGTGAGAGGCTCAGCTAGTGACTTGCCTTCCCTTACACAATAGGAAGTTGGCTCTGGGAGGCCTTTGACCCCAGCACCAGACCGGCTCAGCTAAAGCTATGTGTAAGATTGAGCAATATTGAGAAACGCTTCAGCTTACCAAGAGCTTGTGGGGCCTAGAGTTCTATCGGCACCATGATTCCACTGGACTCTCATCCCATGGGGAATCTGTTGAAGTACCCTAGAAGGAGATTTATACTTCAGAAGGTTGTCTCCTGCAGGGTTAGGCATCTCAAAACCTTGGGGAGGGAGACAATGCATCAAAATCCAAGTCAATTCATGATATGATTTAATGTATTAAAAGGCAAAGAAGGAAATTACAAATCTCTTTGAAGATGGCATGAGACTTTTTTTGTGTTTTCAAAAGGGAGATGCTGATTTGAGAAGCAGTGCTCCAAAATGTAAACTTTCAAGTACAGACTGAGCACTTGGTGTGTAGGATGCTCAGAGATTAGACACACAGTCTCTGGAGCCAGACTGTCTGGGTTCAAATCCTGGCTGTATGTGTGACATTGGCAAATTGCCTTAAACTTTCTCAATATCCATTTCCTTCCTCCCTCGGAGAGTGAAAATGTGGTACTAACGGCCACATTACAAGGTGTCTTGGGAAGCATGTGATATTGTTTATGTTATGTAGGAATGTGTCAGATGCATAGGAAGTGTCCAGTCATGGTTGGTGCTATTTTGAAATGTTCTTTGATTTCCTGCTTTTTCCCTTATTATAGTTAATCTTTCTAGGAACTTTAAGTCCTTGGGTTTTTAAGTTCTTGCCAAATGGTCAGTGAGATTCAAGATGAACTCTCTACAGTTCTAATAAACACATGCATAGTACAATTTATCACACATAGCTTTTACGAAACAGTGAAAATGACAATGTATTGTTGTATTAACTGCCATTTGTTCTGGCACAGCACTCCTGTGTGTTTCCGGAGCTCGTTGGTCCATCCTCCTTCAGAGCCTTTGTTTCTCACTTGATCCCATTCTCCAGATGCTCTTTTCTACTCTGCAGATTGGTACCTCAGCTGTCCCCTCTTTAGTGAGACTTCTCTGACTTAGTGGCACCCTAAAGCATCGCTCCTTTTATCCTTCCTAATTATGAAGGTCACTCTCTAAATGATGGTGCTCACATTAATTTGTTCCCATTAATTGAAGTCCATAATTAATTTGGATTTTGTTAGTTTTGCCTAATGGTTTCTCCACTCCAAGGATCCCAGCCAGAGATGCTACACGAAGTTGCGATGTCTCTTTACATAAGTCTTGGCTGAGACGCTCTGATTTTTTGATAGCCTTGACACTTGAGGAGTACTCTACTCTACTGAAATCTGCCTGATGTTTTTCTCATGGTTAGCCTGGAGCTATGGGCTAGGGCCATCCAGTGTATCTTCTCCAGGATTCAACTTCATGTTTCATTTTAGTTGGCCTTCTGCCTTTCCCATCTTTAGAATATTCAGCTACATGAAAGTAGGGGCATTACTCATCTCAACGCTTTATACCCAGAACCTAGAAGAGTGTGGAGCACATAGTAAGCCTCATTATTTGTCAATTGAAACAATGAAGCAAGTAGAATAAATGACCGGTTGCTGCCTACTATCTTTACAAGTGAAATGAAATATGGGTCAAGAAGATCCACTGAGCAGAGGTCAAAGGCACTAAAACCCTTTCAAATAATATGGCATATCCATGAGATAAATCTAAACCCTCGTGCAAATAAATAATTAACCCAGGGCCAATGGCACATTCAAAATCATTAATGAAAATTGATTTTCTTTCCCTGTAGGGTGCCTCTCTCTGCTGCACCACCACGCCCTCTGCAGAGTCAGCCAGGGTTTTTTTCTTGCTGTTTTAACTCAGAGTCTTCTCTCTCCTGAATGGTGCCTGACTCTATACAGATATTTGTTTCCTTTTAGAATATTTGGCTTGCTTAGCCTGGACAGGAAGAGTGTGTGGGTGACCTGAGGAGCAAAACTCTAAGAAAGAATGGGTTTGACTGGGGGGAGGGCTGCAGGGAAAGGAGGACAGAGCCCCTGGGGCTCAGCCTGCTGACTCAGTGCTAAGGGGAGCAGAGGCAGAGCCTGCTACAGCTAGCTAAATGCCTTTCCAGGAACATGGTGGAAACTGATTAAATATATGTATATATGCAATTGCTTGAGTTGATAGAACCTGGGGGACACCTCCAATCCCAGGCATTAGAACACTAAACACCAGTGGGGTCTGCCTTTTGGTCATGAAGGAAGTTCATCTTCTGGCCTGAGAACTCAGAGAACAAAGCCCCTGAAAAGGAGGACTGTTTGTATTCCATTCAGGCTTCATTTAACCTTTCATTTGGAAGCCCCGGGAAGCAAAGGCCCATCTGTCAAGGCTTCAGGATGAATGAAGAAAGCTTTTTGCTTTATCCTCGCAGATATTCAAAAGAGCTTACTGGAAAACTATAGTGGGAAGATTTCGTCTCTAGTCAGCCAGGAGATGGGGGTGTCTCAGCCATGGTCATCTCCAACAAGTCGACTTCCTGACTGTGTGTAATCTCCCAATCAATTTATTTGAATGTCAACTTCCCCCGGTAATTAGCTGCATTGTGTATCACTGTTTAGAATGTTTGCTTTTCTTAGCATTCCTTGGGGTAGGTGACTAACAGATCAAATGTCACACAGTTACATGAGAAGATTAACTATTACATTGCATGTTTTAATGTTCTACCACCGTGAAATATTTTTGTGTATCTTTGACACCCAAATACCACAGAGAGAAGCACCAGGGATTTCATATCCACATATTTAAGGCAATGAAAACAATGTTAAGACATGGTCCAACTTAAGTAAGGTAATACGTGGGAAATTTTTACAACACCGAGTTATGGGAATCTGAGAGAGATCTCATCATAAGAATGCTTGTCTGCAGAGTCCCACGCCTCTCGCTGGTAACTGTAAAGGTTCACACATCCTGGCTGCAGGATTTGACCTCTAGCTTTCCCACCACTCAACCTGATCTGGTTGAGGAGGCAGCCTGGGAGACCAGCTTGACACCTCTTGCTTCAGCACCTACACCTGTTCCAGAGGATGGCATGGCAAGAATTGCCCACCAACCCCTCCATTCCAGAACTTTCTTTAGACCTGTGTCTGTGAACTCCATCCACAGAAGCAGGTCCTCAATCCTGTCACCACTACAAGCCACCCTTCTGCTCCCCACCTACCAAGTTTCTCACTCTAACTTATCCTAACTAGTTTACAATAGCCTGGGACCTCCAGCTGGAGGAGGGCTGGCTCTGAGCTCCGGGGGCACCTGGGCCATGCAGCCAGCAGACCTGGGAGACTTGGCTCCTTTTCTAGCCACTCTCTTTGTCAAAAACCCATGTGGTAGGTAGAAACTAGAGTTCCTACCCTCCGTGAATTCTCTAAAGGTCCCTCTCCTTTTCCACCCTCAATTTTCTATTTCCTGGGCTTGGGGAAGCAGTGTAGCAGAGCATGCAGCCCAGACTGGCTTTGGGCTCAGGACACTACTGCTTTAGCCTCTTGAGTACCAGTACATTTGGCTTTCCCTATTCTTTATAGTATATATAGTATATTCTATTAGTATATGCTATGTTCTTCCCCAGGACACTCGATTTTTACCTCAGCTATTCACCATTCCTTTGTCACAGGAAGAATGACTTCTGGAGTTTCCCTGCTCTGACACTCCAGCATACCGCCAGTACTATCAATCCCAGCACACTAACGGGTATCATCATTGGAGCACTGTCTTCAGAGGCTTTCCAGTGTGCCAGATGTTGGGCTGTATGGCCACAGTATGAGCCCACAATTCACTACATAGTTTTCTGGGTTTGGTGCTGATGTAGAGTCTTTCATAATCAAGGCAAATGAAGCCTACCACATGGGCTCCTGGTGCACAGTCAGGTCTGCCTGACTGTGTGGCCCAGGTGCCACCAGAGGCTCTTCTCTGGCTGGAGGTCCCAGGCCCTTGTACAGCTAGGGAGTGAACTCCCTAGTTGGACAGAAGGATAGAGGATAGGAGGATGTGAGGATGCCCGGAATAACCAGGCCGTTAATGGTACCCATCGTGCAATTCAGAAGGTTGTAGAGACCCTATGATGTGGCTTTTTAATCTGTGCCCTGTCATCACTGGGGAGAACATCACCATGCAATGCACAGCCCTGTCAACGTGGCAGTAAATCAGTTTCTTGATGCCCTTGACTCTAGGAGCCTTCAATTGGACTCTGTTATAACCACTTGCCCTCTTGATATATTCACTCCATACACCCCATAGAAGATTCCCATGTAGGCAACTCCTCTATCAGTACTTTCTGTCTTCACTGAACCTCAGGAAGACCCCACAAAAGCCTTAAGTCTGCCCTGGTTATGTATAAATTTTATCCTATCTTTACTACCTACTCCCCAAACCAACCTCAGCTCCTGGATTATGAACCTTTGCTCACTTCTTCAGCCTTTTTGCTTATTGGAACCTTGGCTACCCTTGAGATCTGCACATTCTTTGACTTAGCCTTTTCTACAGTGTTTGAAAATGACTAGAAGTTCGGCAGTGGTGGCGCACGCCTTTAATCCCAGCACTCGGGAGGCAGAGGCAGGCTGATCTTTGTGAGTTCGAGGCCAGCCTGATCTACAAGAGCTAGTTCCAGGACAGCTCCAAAGCTACAGAGAAACTTTGTCTCAACCCTCCCCCCAAAAATGAAAATGACTAGACAGAGATCAAGGTCCAAGTAAATGTTTATCTCTCTAGCCAGCTAGACTCTTTGTCTCCCTATTCCTATCCTCATTCCTATCTTTATCCCAATTCCTCCTCCTCCTCTCTCTCTCTCTCTCTCTTGGCTCTATCTCTATCTATTCTTATCACATCTCTCTATCTCTATCCCTATCCCCATCTGTATCATTTATATCTCTATAATCTCTATCTATCTCTACCATCCCTAACTTTAGCCCAAGCTCTCTATATCATCTTTATCCCTGCCATCTCTATCATCTCATATCTAGCTCTAGTTCATTTCTTCCTTTTGGAATTAAAGATTGAACCCAAGAACTTGTAATACTAACCCATGCTCTTATTACTACTGAGTTGCATCCCAAATCTCTACATGGTTTCTAGATAGTATTTATTCACCTTTAGGAATTGAAAATCCATATTATTTGTTTCAGGACCATTAGAAATTCAAAATCAAGTGTCATTGTTTCTCTTGAGACGTCCCTCCCCCAAAAGGTCATAAGCCTGTGCTTTCTGAAGTCTCATCATACTCTAAATTTTAGTACAGATTAGATACATGTGCTCCGGCCGAGCCAGGCTTCAAATAGAAGAGTTTACCCTACACCTGAGGAGCCTATGACTGGGGAGGAAATGAATGTCTCTGTTGTGCTGTGTTTGGGCCTGGCTTGTTACCAGGTTCCAAGGAAGCTTCAGGAGTGGAACTGGTGGGGGTCAAGTCCTTGAAAGTCTCTTTGACCACAAAAATCCCAAGATACCGTAAGTAGTGACAGGGATGCTGGAGTAAAAGAGTTCTCCCTGTATACTTCTTCCTTAGAAGCTCTGGCTGAGAAGCTGCTCGGGTGACTCATTGGTCCCAGCCTCTGACCCAGGCCAGACCTGCCTTCAGCTTCTGAATTTCTAGAGAAGCCTGCAGGATGCCATGCAGGAAGTGACCTCATGGTTATTTTGGCCATGTGGGTGGTGTCCATCACTGGTGGCAGCTGAATTTTATCAGAAGGTTTAGCCTTTGCACTTTGAGAAACCTACTATTACCTCACCCACAATTTAGAATAATAAAAAGTACATGGCAAAAAAAACCCTGTGCAGTAAAGCAGATAAAGAACAACTGGGGAGAGCTTGCCGTTCCTGCCTATGTGACGCAGGGACACAGATACCTGCACTCTGTAGCCACACCAGGGAGGCGTTGCCTGCACCAACTTTGAGAGATTTCATGGAGGTAGGCTGAAAGCAGAGGAAAAAAATACTTTTCCTTCCTTCCTTCCTTCCTTCCTTCCTTCCTTCCTTCCTTCCTTCCTTCCTTCCTAACCTTCCCTCCCTCTTTCTTTCTTTCTTTCTTTCTTTCTTTCTTTCTTTCTTTCTTTCTTTCTTTCTTTCTTTCTTTCTTTCCTAATAATTTACATTTATCAAGTAAGCAAGAGACTATTTAGTGAAATTAAAAAGGGTTTGGTCTTGACTTCAGGCATTTTGTTATACTCTTAAAATTATTGGGGCTAGAAAGGTAGCTTAGCAGTTAGCAGCGCTCGCTCCTCTCTAGAGGACCACAGTTCATTTCCCAGTGCTCATGCAGGTCTGCCCTCAACACCTGTAACTCCAGCCCTGGGAAATCTGCTGCCTTCTTCTGGAGTCCTTGGGCATCTTTACACATGTGTGCACACACATATATACACATAAATAAAAATAAAATTAAATAAAATTAGCACATATTAATTGTACAAAGTATTGGTTTCATTATGACATTTATGTTTCTAGTGTACTTTGGTCATATTTTTCTCTCTGTTACCCTTTCCAGTCTCTCTCCTCTTTCTTTTTGCCTTTTATATCTTTACTAGCCCACCTTTTACTATCTTGTTCTCCTCACATCAGGTCCCAGATAGAGCGAAACCATGCACCATCCTCACATCAGGTCCCAGATGGAGCGAAACCATGCACCATCCTCACATCGGAACCCAGATGAAGCGAAACCATGCACCATCCTCACATTGGAACCCACATGGAGTGAAACCATGCACCATTTGTGAGGCTGGCTTATTTTGCTTAACATGATGTCTCCAGTTCATCCATTTTTCTGCAAGTGACATGATTTCTTTCTGGCTAAATAAGACTCCACTGTGTAAATCAACAACGTTTTCTCTCCCCACCTGTGTATTGGTGGGTATCTAGGCCAACTCTAAGCTTGGATATTGTGAATAATGTTTTTAATTAATTATTATTATTGTATATTATGTATGTGTATAAGCACAGGCATTTGTATACCATGATGTTCACGTAGAGATTAGAGGACATGGAGATTTGGTCCTTTCTATTTTATTTACGTTTAAGGCAGGGTCTCCTTTGTGGTTTTGCTGTGGTGCACAGTTCAGGCTAGCTAATCCACAAGCTTCCTGAATATTCCTATATCTACCACCTATCACAATAGGTTTTTTGTTTGTTTGTTTTTGTTTATCAACTCAAGGTTCCTCTGTATAGTTTTGGCTGTCCTGGAACTAGCTCTGTAGATCACACTGGCCTCAAACTCACAGAGATCCACCTGCCTCTGCCTCCTGAGTGCTGGGATTAAAGGCGTGCACCACTACTCCCAAGCCAGTAATTTTCTTTTCTTCTTCTTCTTCTTCTTCTTCTTCTTCTTCTTCTTCTTCTTCTTCTTCTTCTTCTTCTTCTTCTTCTTCTTCTTCTTCTTCTTCTTCTCCTTCTCCTTCTCCTTCTCCTTCTCCTTCTCCTTCTCCTTCTCCTCCTTCTCCTCCTCTTCCTCCTCCTCCTCCTCCTCCTCTTCCTCCTCTTCCTCCTCTTCCTCCTCCTCCTCCTTTTCTGCATGGTCTGAGGATCAGAGTCAGTCATCAGGCTTGTCTGGCAAGTGCTTTGACCTGCTGAGCTATCTCATCTCATTTTCATTCATTTTCCAACCTAGAATACACAGCAGAGCTTCCTGCATATGATTAGAAACCTCAAGCATATGCCTATCTTTTCCATTTTTAGGATCTAAAAAGATATGTTTTAAAAAATTGAGTGTAAATAGAGCTGAAATATAAAGAGCTTAATGTAAAATGTGGACCTTCTCAGCCATCCTGCTCGTTGGCATGTAAGCACATTCCCAAGGAAAGCATTGTAACTCGCAGTAGGACCAGGGTGTCCAGAGACATACCCAATTTCTTAGTTGGATCAAGTCCACCTGGTCCACAGCTCAGACTCCCCTTGCTAGAAAGCACTGAAGAGTAACTCACAGGGAGTGTAGGTGGGCAGTGGGTATTGCTGCTCAACATGTTGGGTCTGGAGTCCAACAAAGCAGGTTTAAATCTCCTGCCTGTTTTTTACTATTCTGTCCACCTCTTTAATCTCCAGCTACCTTGCAGAACTATTATGAGGATTAATTGTGCCTAATGCATGTGCATCTCACTGACTCCCTTCCTCACTCTCCATCAGGCCCTAGATGCTCTCATCCTTTCTGTTCCGGACTGATTTGCATAAGGCAACTTTGCAAACACTCAAATCTCTCTCCCTCTCCCTTCCTCCGTCTCTTACTTCTCCCTTTCCCCTTCCCTTCCTTCTCTTCCTCTCTCTTTATTGCTTTGTGGGCCACTGGTTTATTCAGAGTTTCACTCCAATTCTGCCCCTCCTGGGTGAAAGAAACCATACCTGCCCCATTACAAACCACAGATTCTCATATTCTCATTCTCTCACGCTTGAAGCCATTTGCCCCTACTGTCCACCTTCTTTCAGGTTTCCTAACACCATTATAAAATGCCCTTTCTCATCCTTTATGTTTAAATTAAAACCAGAATTATTTTTAGCTGTTTGAAGGACTGTGGTAATATTTTTTATAGAAGCATCATCCAATGATTTTGCTGAAGACCAAATCATTCAGAGTTGAAGCACCCTCAGAATTTCTGCAAAGCATCTCTGACCATGTCCCTACTCAGGGGACCTATAGAAACTGTTACTATAAATTCTTGATCCTTAGACCTTTGGTCCCTGGGGACCTAAAGAAATTCACAGGGGTGAAGTGGGTCTCAAGGTTGGCCATCAGCTGGTTCACCTTCATTGCACTTATTAAGCTGAGAGTGGAGAAGTGAGTTAGCTCCATTGCTGGATGATGAGATTACATACAAATATGCTTGCTTCTCCTTCAGTTCCCACCAAGGCCCAAGACGGTAGAGAGGAGATGAGGGAATTTCCAACCTCTGCTGTGTGTACCGTTAGGGAGCAGCTGTGGTTTGTGGGCATGGTCCCTTAGAGAAATCACAATCGCTGCCCAATCATAAAGGCCCGTGGGTGATCGCAGCTTACTTGGAGCATCACTTTTTCTTGGTGTCTCACAGCTACCATGACTCTGCAGTGAGGACGAGGAACTGAGGGAAGTTGTGTGTTTGCTAGTAGGATTTTTGAAGTAAAGTCAACAAGTTCTCAAAAAAGGAGTTTGTCCTAAAGTGAGCTCAGAGTGAACGAAGACTGCAGAGTAATGGAGGTTACTCACATACCGTAACCGATGCGCACAGCCATCTGGCCATCTGGCCTTCTCTCCGTAGCCACATTACTTCTTGCTGTAATGAGGTTAATGGGAATTAATACATATGTATTAGGGAAAGGAGAGGCCCTTGGGGATATGAGCTAAATATCAGTCCAGTGCTTCTCTCTAGGTAGATGACAGGGTACTTGAGGGGAGCACTGAGTAATGGTTGAAAGATAAATTACACACAGGCTAGTCAATATCTTACCAATTAAGCTTACTCTATTCCTGAAGAGTACATTTCTGAGAAAAACACTGGCATCTAAGCAGTTCAAACAATTACGTCTTACTGTGTCCTTTCATGGGGCAATTTCTTTACACACTGATTTTCATACAAACGGACATCAGAAACATAAAGTGTTTCAAAATTGTGCCTGTGGGAATGACAAGCATTGAATAGTAAAAAGCAGCCATCCCACAAGGCAGTGCTAGAGACAGAACTCACAAAACATATGATGCTCTGGAACAGCCTGCGTGTTCCTCTCCCACCTCCTAAGGAGCAAAGAATTGGAGCAGGCTTCTTTACATGCTGTCTTCCTGTCTTCCCATCAGTGCTGTCTCTAGTCCATGCTATTAATTATTTGTATAATGCCTGTGTTACAGAATATTTATCATGCTTTATGAGCACTAGACAGTGCTTCTCTGTGACTTATATCAACCCACTGTCTAAACATTCATTCAGAGGCCTGCCTGATTGTCCTGATGAATTGATTTTGCTCAGAGTCCATGTTCCTATTAGAGCAGTGCTTTATCTCTGTGTAGATATACACACACACTCAGTACTCACTGGTGCTAAAATAAATATTGTGACTTTGAGGAGAGAATGGCCTCACAGAGTAACAGGCAGCATCAGACAGTCCTTAGCAGTCATGCAGACAGGGGTTCAGCTTGGAGCTGGCTCATCTTATAGTTTGGGGTGCTTCCTCTTCTCTCTAATCCAGGGAAGGGTTCTGTTTTTCATCAGATCAAATTCTGTGCAGTGCTCGTAGACAGTGTAGAGGACGAACCTTGAAGTGTTCAGCGAAGCCCACTCTTGGGACTTGTTCATTGAAGAATTTATTCCAGGCATTGATTGCCCCCTTAGAAAGTGTGTCCTTTGCTCTGTGGGCAATTTCAAAGACCAGCTCTTTAAAGAAGTGAAAGCCAGAATGGCTCAAGATGGAATTTATTGTTTTACCAGCTGCACTGAGAAGCGTGAGATGGTCACACATCAATCATCCGTTCACAGTGTTTGTAGTGTGTGAGGAATTGAGTCTCATCACCCCAATTATTTTGAGACTATTTTGCCACCTATAAGAGAAATCATGGACCAGTAAGCAGCCACTTTTCAGCTTCCTCTCCTTTAGCCTCCCTGTCCTAGGTAACCTACTACTCTATCTTCTGCTCTGTGATTTCGCTTCATTTGGAATGCTTCAGATCAATGACTTCATCTGGAATGCTTTGGATCAATGGCATCAATATGTGCCTTTGGGGACTGGCTTCTTTCACTTGGCACAATGAATCTGAGATTCCTCCATGATGAAGCATTTTATCAGTCCTTCATGATTTTAACTGCTGAATAATACTCTATTGTGTGGATGATCCACATTAATTTATCGACCCCTCAGCTGATGGTCACTTTGGTTGTGCTTACATTTTGGCCATTATGTATAATGCCCAATGAACAATTGTGTAAAATGTTTGGTCCCAAAAATGACACAAACATTTCCACTGGGAGCATATTAAAGAGTGCAATTGCTGGATCATATGACAATTCTATGTTTAAACTTTAGAGGCATTACCAAACTATTTCCTAAAGTGTTGCACTATTTTTAATACCATCAGTAGTGTGAAAGTACTTTAATTTCTCAGCACACTTGTCAATGCTCATTGTCTTCATCTCTCTGTATTTATCGCAGTGGATGCGGGCTGTGGTCTCAAAGTGGTTTTGATGTGTGTCGCCTTATAACTAATATTGTTGGATGTATTTCCACAAGCTTATCAACTGTCCGTGTATCTTCTTTGATGATCATCTCCTTTAGAGACATTGCTCACTTAAAATGTGGGCCATAATTTTTTTTTAATCATTGTGTTGTCAACCTTCCCTACACACTCTAGCTATCGAGCTTTGGTGATGCTACTGTGTCCTTTGTTTTCTCCCATCCGGAGAAATTTATTTCCTTGATGGTCTCTATTAAAACATAGTCATTTTTAATTTTAGCCAGGTCTACTTTGCCCAGGTGTATTGCTTCCTTGTTCATTTTTGTCTCTTGTACTTTCAGTGTCCTAGATACAAAGGCTTTGGCTAATGCAGGCTTAAAGATTTTCTTTTGTAAATCTTTAAGAAAGCTTTCCATCCTTTCTAACTTTCCATTAGTGGAAGTTAGAAATATACACATAATATCAATTAATATAAATATGTGTAAGTATTACTTTTGAATTGTATATTTTCTTTTCATTTCTTTCAAGTTTTGCTTTGTCTATTTGTTTTGTCTCATTTATTATCTCTTGTAACTATTATATCTTCTGCAAGAATTGGCCTTTTAATTACAACATGTGCTTCTTTATTTCTGGTAACATTTGTTTTCAAGTTTATTGGTCTGATATTAATACAGACACTCCAATTTCCTTCATTCCTTCCTTCCTTCTTTCCTTCCTTCCTTCCTTCCTTCCTTCCTTCCTTCCTTCCTTCCTTCCTTCTTCTCTCTATTTCTCTCTCTCTCTCATACACACACAAACACAGATACTATATATATTATAAACAACATATATTTGTGTGTGTATTTCTGAATATATAAACAGTGCTTTAAAAATAAACATGGTAGTCATTCTATATCTATTTCCTATAACCAAGAAATTCTAGTTCAACAATGTAGCAGAGAGATGTGCATACACTTAAAGAAATAGCATATGGTAGAAATAGGATATTCACCAAAGTAGGATTTGTAATAGCCTCAAATAGAAAACAACCTAAGAGCTAATTAGTGGAATGAACAAGCATTTTGGGGAATGACTAAAATATAAAATGTTAATTTCAGAGAAATTAAATGATATATAATGTATGCATGTATGAAATTTCACAACATAATACTGAGTTAAAGATAAACATAAAAGAATATATGTGTACTCTTTTAGATATTTAGAGTTGTTTAGATACAGTATGAAAAGTGGACAGATTTTATTATTGAAATCAAGAGCTTGGATATGCTTAATAGTGAACTGTTAGCAGAGGGGTATTGTGGGAAGTTTCTTTATCTGGATCCTGGTTACTCATGTTCTCTTACTCGCAAAGATCAACTGAAGTGCATGTTCTTTGAATACATGCATCATACATGCATGATACTTCAATTCTAACTTTATAAAAGGTTGTGACTGTAATAAATGTGGATACTTGACATTTTTCTTTACAGAAAAAAAACTAGTTCATGCCAAAATCTTGGTGAAGATAGAACAAAATGCTTTTTGTTCAAGCTCATTTATAACTACAGATAAAAATCAGTCAATATACTAGAAAATGTAATATAGCATTATATTAAAATATTGCTATAAGAAACCCATGAATGACTCAGTATTAGGAAATATTAAGATATTACCATTACATCAATAGGACAAAAGAGGCAAACTTCATTCTCATCTTAATAAATG
This sequence comes from Ondatra zibethicus, assembly GCA_004026605.1. Taxonomy (NCBI): domain Eukaryota; kingdom Metazoa; phylum Chordata; class Mammalia; order Rodentia; family Cricetidae; genus Ondatra; species Ondatra zibethicus. Next base: position 141,774 of record PVIU01002136.1, on the reverse strand, counting down.
TCCAAAGACATTCAACAAAATCCAACATCCATTTCTGATAAAAGTTAAATTATATACAGAACACTCCTCCTGATATGGTTAAAAATGATTTCAAACCAATAGCTTAACTTACATCATACTTAAGAGAAAAACAATAGGGCAATGTTTTCCAAATGTATTTTATCATGAAACATGACTTAAATCATAATGTATTGAAGAACTACCAGACGGAGCTCATAATACACACACACACACACACACACACACACACACACACACACACACACACGTGTGCACACACATACACCCTCACTCTGTTTAGATGAGATCTTTCTTGTTGACTCAGTTTCAGCAGAGACTCTAACATCTGATCAAAATACAGTAGTTATTGAGTGTCTCCCAGCCTGGACCTCTCAGTGTTAGACTGTGTATCTGGGATAGACTGTAGACTATGAAAATATAAAGTCCCCCACAAATAAGGAAACAGAGAAGCATTCAAAACAATTTAATGAATCAAACCACCACAACACTACCAGTGTTGGTCCATCACTGTACTCTAGAGTACAAAACAGAAAGCAAATAAATTATTGTACCTGAAGAGGGCTGCATTAACTGCTGTCTCAGGATAATTGGTGGACTATGCATTGCCTCTGGAGGGAGTGGAGAGAGAGCTTTAAGTCATGAAGATTCCAAGAGCATCAGTTGAAAAGCTTGATGGTGGTCTGTTGGTTAAAATGAGAAAGGAACTGATATTTGATAGATCCCTAAAAAAATTAAAGGTGAGTGGCTGTGTCTGATTAGGAATTTCAAGCCAGCAAGGCCAAGTATAAAAAAAATTGTAAAAGTACAGATTTATTGGTTTGCATAGGCCATGAAGAACATGTGAGTTCCCTAAGGCCAATCATGAAGCTCATAGACTGGACCTTGCTGTGGTTTGAAAATGAAATGTGTCCCCACAGGCTCACTGGGAGAACATTTCATCCCCATGTGGGGAGATTCTAGAAACATTAAGTGATAGGATGTCCTTAGGGGAAAGAGGTTGCCAGAGGCATGCCTTGGAGGTTATCCCTGGTCCCCAGCTCCGAGTCTCTGCTTCCTGCCCACCATGATATGAATAGCTAGCTCTTCCTTCATGTTCCCAGAGCCAGGAAACTCTGCTGACACACATAGAATCAAACAACCAGAGACCAAACCCTGTGAAATAGTGGGTGAGGAATATCTCTTCTTCTTCATGCTAGGCTGTGTCACACACACCACTGTCACAGAGATGAGATAGCTGATAATGAAGAGTCCTAATAGACATCTCAGTGGGAGCTCCAGGCAAGGTGACTCCTTCAGTAAATCTTTGGAAATTATGGTGCCAGTCAGAGGGAAGGCATTGCCCATGTGCAGAGAGCTGTGAGTAAAAGATCCTGCGGTTATCACAGGATTGCAGAGGAAGGAACCTGAAGAATTCATAGGAGGACTCAGAGAAAGGATGCATCTCAGAGTCAGAGCCATCTAGTCAAAGTCATACATGCACCAAACAAGTAAGAGCCTCTGTGATGTGGAATGCCCCTTTCTGTATGCTGCAAATAAGTGTTGTTTTTATTGGTTGATGAATAAAGCTTCTTTGGCCTATGGCAAGGCAGAATATAGACAAGCAGGCAAGCCAAACACAGGAGAAGGAAGGCAGCAGAGTTAAAGGAGATGCCAGCCGCTGCCAGGAAAGCAAAATGTGGGGTAACAGGCCATGAGCCTTGTGGCAAAATATAAATGGACAGAAATGAGTTAATTTAAGTTGTGAGAGCTGGTTACTAATAAGCCTGAGCTAATAGGCCAAACCATTTATAATTAATATAAGCCTCAGAGTGGTTCTTTGGGAACTGATGGGCAGGAAAGAAACCTCCAGTTGCACCTTGTCCTTGGATTCCTGAATTCTGCCTTTCCCCCAGGTCTCAGTCAAAGCTCACCCCCAGGGAGGTTTGGAACAATAGCTTGTAAATGCTTGTAAACAGATGAGGTGGTAGAGACAGATGTGAGAAGAGAAGTTGATCAGAGCTACTGCCCTCACAACAGGCTTTTTGAAGCTACCAAGCAAGGGATAATGCTTGATTACCTGATAGCTGGAGATAGGAGAACTTTTAATATTGAAAAAAGAGCAGGTGAATGAGAGACACACTTGCAACATAAGTTAGAGTGAGGAAAAGGTCTTGAAAGGCTTATGGTGATAGATAACAGGGCAGTCTTTAAGTTGTATGCACTATAGCTCATTCAATAGACTCAATACATATGATACATTTATGTGTTCATACACAAAAATAATTTTTGAAGAATTTATATGTGTGTATGTGCTCATATTATATATGTGTGTGTGTATACATATATATGTATGAAGCCTTAAAATAAAGCTGAAATTAGCAGTACAAGTAGGAGGAACAAAGTCTCACTGCTGGTGAGAACACAATGTGTGAAAACACCTTTTATTTTAGATATTTATCTTATCCAGTGTGACCTAAGTGGCTAAGAAGCAGTAATATAATTTTTATATATTTTTAGATCACATAAAAATAATAGTAAGACTATTGTTGCTGAATTACATTTCATAACCAATATAATTTTTACTTCTGTATTTTATTTTTATTGCAATGTGAAACACAAAATTCTAACTTTCTTAGGTACCATTAGTACAAAGGAGGTGACTTACAGCAAGATTGTCGCCCACATTCCTGTAAAGTTTAGGGGGGTTAATAGAGAATATTCTGTGCTGCAACACACACAAAGCATCCTGAGCAGGTCTGCATACAGTGGGAGGAGAGCCAAAGGACAAATAATGTTCATTGTACTTTTTACGACCTAATGCTTATTTATTCTAGCTGAATATCATTTCCCTGCTTTTAGAAACAGTGGGGAGGGGAGATAGATTTGTCTTTGAAGTATCCTGACTTGACCTATTTGATGGGCTTGAAACCCCAAATACTGCCCCTTAAAAAGTTGTTATGTGTACATGTGTCCGTATGGGGGTATTAGCATGTGTGTGTGGCCCTTGAAGACATCACATGCCCTTCAAACATCAAGTACAGGCAGCTGGGAGGTGCCCGATGAGGGTGCTGGCAACCAAACTCTCAAATGGTTCTCAACTAGACCAGTGGTTCTCAACCTTCCTAATGTTGCAACCCTTTAATACAGTTCCTCATGCTGTGGTGACCCCCAAACATAAAATTATTTCATTGCCACTTTGTAACTCTAATTATGCTACTGTTATGAATCATACTGTGAATATCTGTGTCTTCCAATGATCTTAGGCAACCCCAGTAAAAAGGTCATTCAACCCTCAAGGGGTTCAAGACCTACAGGTTGAGAAACACTGCCCTAGACTATTCTTTATTGATTATTAGGCTTCATTTTTTTGCCAGGCAAAGTTTATTCATCCCAGAGTGTCAAACACTATGATAAATGTCTTGCAATGTTTAATTTCATGCACTTTCTTTACAGTAGACGCCATTATTAATCACAAACAGGGAAGCAGAGAAGCATTCAAAGAAATTTGTTCAACCAAATCATCACTGCAGTCTATGTTCTCCAGTAGAAAAAGACCCAACACGATGACAGAATTTATCTTGCAAACAGTGACATCAGTACATATAAATGTGAACTGCCCATGACCTCCAGGAAATAAGATGATGGTAAATGAGGCCTATGTGTTAAATGTAAAACCAAAAAGTCTTTATTTCTTTCAGGACTTCATGTCTTCATATGAGGCTTTCTGTTGTCTCTGGTGTCCTCAGGAGAGTCACACACTGACTGTGTGTATATATAATATGGAGTTAATGTACAAGGTTAATAGAGTTAATAGACAAAGTATCCTGTGTTTGCTCTGGATCATAGTCAGGAAAGATCAACCTGTCTACTTGAGTTCCCTCTTCGAAACCTCAGCATATTCTCAACTTGGGCTCTCTTCTGGCCTTCTAATGCGTTCTGTCTCAGTGAGTAATGCTTGTTCTCTAAGACAGGAAGTCCAGCTGCCCCTGCACTTCCAGCATCGACCTGCACTGCCTTCCCACCACCTCACTAACATCCAGCTGGCGGCGAGTGTCTCCGCGACAGCCATTGCAGCGCCCCCAGTGTCTTGTCAGCTCATGCTTCTGCTGATTCCTTTCCTCCCTCTAGCAAACAAACTCCTCTCAAAGATAAACTCTGATGGCTTTATGCCATCTCTAAGTTAAAGACCCTCATCCTGGAGCACATTATCGCCATTCATGGCGAGGCTTTCCTCAGAAGATACAGGTTTCAGCAACTCAGCCACGTTCTAGCCCCTGGCTTTCCTTAGGAAATACAGGTTTCACTTAAGTGAATTATTATGAGGAAAGATACCAAATGTGTGTGAGTTTCTCATAGGATCACTAATACATAGGAGAGGGGCCATCATTGAGATGATTATGAAATATTTTTTAAGTATATGACTATCAAAATGCATACTGTGTCTAAGAATAAACTTAAAAGTTAGTGCTCATGTGAAGAAAACTATGAAATTTTACTTAAAAATAAAACACTTATTATTGATGCAACAAAACATAAGCCATATACATACAAAAAACATTTTAAAACCCTGAGAGAAATAAGAGAATGACTCAATACCTGGGAAGACAGTCCTTGTTCATGGATGATAGACTCAAGGTATCTGGATGTAAATAAAGTCTTCTCAACTTGATCTATAGAGTCGAAATAATCCCAATCAAGATCCCAGCAAGTTATTTTGTGGCCATCCAAAACACCTCTAATTCTAAAATTAATAATGGAAAGAGTAAAGGCCCAGAGCAGCTAGTACAATACTGAAGGGCAGAGGAACAATGTTAAGACCAATCCCATTAGACATCAGGACAATATAAGCAAGGCACTGTATGGTATTGGTGACCAAACAGATGGACAGATCAGTTAAACAGAACAGGAAAACTAGGACTAGGAGTAGAGTCAAGCATTTCTGTCAAAGTAGCAAAAGCAGTAGAATGTAGAAGAGGTAAGTCCTTTCAACAGGCAATTCTGTGACAAGCAATTATCCTTATACAAAACAAATTACACAGACATTATGAGTTTCATAAGACTCAACTTGAATAAATCATAGACTTAAATGTAAAACTATAAAACTTTTAGAAGAAAACACAAGAGAAATTCTAGCTGGCCTTGTGTTTGGAGACTATGCTCTAGATACAACATCAAGGGCACAAAATCCATGACATAAGTAAGAAATAAGCTGCAATTCATTAAAAATTTAAAAACTCTTATGCAAATGGCATTGCCAGGGGAATGGAAAAACTACAGACTAGTAGAAAATACTTTTAAAAGATATCTAAAAAAGAAACTCAACAATAGGAAAAATGCAATCTATTTTTTAAGTATGGGTAAACGATATGAAAAACTTTCTAAGCAAGAAGACAGGTGTTAGCTGTAATTAAGATGCTCCACATTATATGTCATTTGTAAAATTCAAATTAAAGCAAGATACTATGGCAAAACTTTTAAAGGGTGGAAATACCAAACATAAGAACACCAAATGATGTCAAAGCTATGGAGAAACAAGAGTCTTGATTGATTGATGGTAAGATTGCAAAAGGTACAGACATGTTGGAAAATGCTTTGGCAGTTGCTTCTAAAATAAAATGTGTTTGTATAATCCAGGAATTAAAATGTTCCTTGATAGATAGCTAAATGTCTTGAAAACTATGCCCCCACAGAACGTACATGGGGATATTTATAACACACTTGTTCATAATTGCCAAAACTTGGAAGCAACTAATACAATCTTAGATAAGTGAAGGGTTGATAAACACTGGTGTGTCTGACAAGGGGCAGATTAGCACAACAATGGGCTGGCCCATGAAGACATGAGAAGATATTATACAATCTTAAACTCATATTAATAAGTGAAAGAAACCAATTTGTAAAGGCTAAAAAATTGTGTGAGTCTAAGACTTTGCTGCCTGGAAAAGCGGCAGAGGCAGAGGCAGATGGGTGGTTAGGGCTGTGGGAGCCACGGTCCTGGAGCATTGGGCGAGCACTCTAATGTGTTTATCAAAACCTACAGGATGTAGAGCAGCAAGAGAAAACCCACCAGGAAGCTGTGCTCTTTGGGTAGAAGTGATCTGCCTGCTTTGACTCTCTTGACTGTGACTAGCACACAATTCTGATGAGGAATAGTGACAGTGGGGGAGGCTGTGTGTGAGCTAAGGCAGGGAGTATTTAGAAATTCTGTTCTTTCTGCTCCATTTTGCTCTTACCCTAAAATTGTTCTAAAACACAAGTAAGTTTTTGGGTTTGTTTACTTGTTTGTTTGTTTGTTTTTAATCTGAAAGCGGATTTTATTTGTTTAGTCTTTTCAGTGGGCAATAGTAGTGAGGATTGAACCTAGGGCCATCTGAGTGCTGGGGAAGTCTTTACTACTGTGGACTATGTCCCCAGCCCTATTCACTGTGTGTGGTGGTGGGGGGGGAGGTCTGTGGAAACCAGAGGTCAATGCTGGATGTCTTTTTCTAAAGCAGAGTTTCTCATGGAAGCTGGTTCCAGTCATTCTGTCTAGACTGACTGACCAGAAAGCCACTCCCTCTCAGTGCTGAGGACAGAGGCATAGGATGTCAGGTTTTCTGTGTGCCTCAGCAACCCAAATCCACATCCTAATGGTTGCAGCAAATGGTTGTAGTTCACCTACTGAGCCATTGCCCCAACCCCTTTTTATTTTTGCTTTTTATTTTAAGACAGGGTTTTCACTAAGTTGTCTTGGATGTCCTGGAACTTGCAATCCTCCTACCTCAGTCTCCCAAGGAGCTGGAATTGAATGCTTAGTTAGTCCAAAGCCCCTGGTGAACTGTTGATTGTGACTTAAGGTAGCGACAAGTCCTGCTATTATCTTCCTCTTACCAGCACCATTCCAATTTAGCTGCAATTAAACCTCCTCAAATGCTAATACCCTGTGTCTGTACATGGAATAAAATAGAAGTGTGAAAATGTATTATGATTATAATATATAATATTATATATTATTTTTTATTTTGTTTTTTCAAGACAGAGTTTCTCTGTGTAGCTTTAGAGCCTGTCCTGGAACTCATCCTGTAGACCAGGCTGACCTTGATTTCATATAGATACTTCTGCCTCTGCTTCTTAAGTGCTGGAATTAAAGGCATGAATCACCACCATCTGACAATATTATATACTATAATAATTAGTGTAATAGCAATAATAACAGAACCTCTTGTGATTTTTCTCATAGTATTTATAAGTAGATAACTACATGTTAAGGTAAAACCAGACAGCTCCAGGTAGTTATTTGTATGTTTGGGCTTTGCATTAAAACCTAATTTTAATGAAAATTCAAGTGCTTTGTTATTTCACTGAAGGACAGAATCAAACTATTTGGTGTCCTATGTTAGGAGGAGCTATGGAAAGCTGTTGAAAGCCACTGTTCTGCTGATGTTGGAAAATGGATGACACACCTTACAGGCATCTCTCTGGTCATGGTCTGGGCAAATCTGTTTCCTTATGACTCAGGTTTATAGATGACTTTGCAATTCTCTAAAACAACCTCAAGAATTTATATAACATGAAATCGATTATAAGTTTCTATGCCTTGACATCTAGACTGGCTAGTCTGATGTTAACTTGACATAAGCTAGAGTCATCAGAGACAAGGGAGTCTCAACTGAGAAAATTCCTTCATAAGATCAAGCTGTAAGTAAGCCTCTGACACATTTTGTTAGTGATTGATGGGGGAAGGCATAGTCCCATTGTGGGTGGAGCCATCCTTGGGCTGGTGGTCCTGGGTTCTATTAGAAAGCAGGATGAATGAGCCATGTGGAGCAAACCAGCAAGCAGCATCCCTCCATGGCCTCTGTATCAGCTCCTGCCTTCAGGTTCCTACTGTTTGAATTCCTGTCCTGACTTCCTTTAATGATGGACTATAATATGGAAATGTAAGCTAAATTAATACTTTCCTCCTGTCTTAGTTAGGGTTTATATTGATGTGCAGAGACACCATGATTACAACAACTCTTATCAAAGAAAACATTTAATTGGAGTTGGCTCACAGTTTCAGAGGTTTAGTCCATTATCATCATGGTGGGACATGGTGTGCAGGCAGACATGGTACTTGGAGAAGGAGCTGAGAGATCTACATCTTGATCTGAGGGGAAAAAGAAATGATCTGTGAACTACACTGGGAGTAGCTTGAGCATATAAGACCTCAAAGCCTGCCCCCAAAGTGACACACTTCCTCCAACAAGGCCACACTTCCTAACACAGGAGTATATGGGGATCGTATCTATTTAAACCATCATACTTCCCCAACTTACTTTTTAGTCATGGTGTTTCATCACAGCAATAGAAACCCTAACTAAGATAACAATAGACTGACCTGTATTTAAATTCTGACTCTTAAAACATTGGCTCTGTGATAGTGGGCAAAGAGTAACTTCTGTGGCTTAGCTGACTCACAGATATTATCAAATCTTATGAATGAAAGAAGGCCCAGATGGGTGATGGCTGGATAATTAGATGGATAAAGATATACAATAAATAAATAGTTGATAGATTGATAAAAGATAAGCAAATAATTAGATGATACATATATAAATAGAGATGATAGATGTCAGGTAGATGTTAGATATACATATAATCTCATACATATGTATATTAGGCAAACATACAGATTATAAATGATAGGTAAACTAGAATGATACAGCTATGTTTGAAAGTACTAAAAAGGTGGATTGAAGTTTTATGAAATCTGAGTAAGGATTTGAAAAGCAATTTTAATATTAATCTAGAAGAATTAATATGCAGCTGAGCATTAAGAACAATTATGAAGGACTTAGGAAATGGTTAAGAGTACTTCTAGAGGACCTAGGTTCAATTCTCAGAGCTCATATGATTGCTTAAAAACATCTATACCTTCAGTTCTGGGATCCAGTGTCTTCTGGCTTTTGCAAGCAGACGTCATGTACAGAGAGTACAAAGATATATGCACAGTCAAAACACTCATGCACATAAAATGTGTAATCAAATAAATAAATAAAATTTTAGTAAAGAATCACAAGATATAATGATAAAATAATATTACTAAGTAGGATTTAAAATATGCATATTTCAATATATTCAGTGTGAAGTTGGCATCATAAATCATTTGAGAAAGAATAGTTTATTCCATAAATTTTGTGGGAATGTTTGGCTAACCATTTGGCAAGAAAGAAATTTAATCTCTTCCTCAAGTCATATACCAAATCAATTCCAGATGAGTTGGCATATAAATGGGAAAAAAATGAATGATAACGTTCTAAAATAAGATATGCATGAGTGGGAAGGCCATCAAAGGCAGAAGCCATACACACTTGAAAAATGGCATTGCAAAAATGGATGCATTTGCAAAATATTATAAGAAAAAAGCAAGGCAACATGGATTGTAAGAAACCTCAAGTTACCTGCAACTCCCAGTGTTGGGGAAGGGTTAGAATCTTGAATGCTGTATATGAGGACATCTTATCGATGCCACAGTAGAAAATTGCTTCAATCGTAAGGTGTGTGAATGATATAAGCAACTGATTATAGAAGAGTGACAAGAAATACCAATGACAGTGTTAAATCATACCATGAGTTATAAAATGCAAATAAGATAATACCAATAATTGATTTGAAGACTTCAGGGATGAAGAAAAGGAGAAAATGGCCATCAGCTGGGCTCTGGGGAAGACAAAAGCCAGTGGGTGTGAATAGATGTAGAAACTGTCTTCCAGACCGAGGGCATGAGTGAAGGCAAACATGCTGACACATAGCAATGGCATGGAGAAGCGGACTGCACATGGGCAGAGGAGACAAGAACGATGTCTTGATACATTTGGTGTTTTAGAAAGAAACACTTGAGCCTGGGTAAATTGTGAAGAAATGAGACTCATTTACCTCATAGTCCTAGAGCCAACGAACCAAGCTCAGGTAGTGACATCAAGTAAGGGGCTCATTCTTCTTCATACCATAGAAGATGGTTTCCTATGGCAGGAGCATGTGAATGTTAGCTAAGGGTGGGTATGTGGGTATGAGTTAAGGGTGGGTATGTGGGTATGAGTTAAGGTTGGTAGCGTGTAAGAAAACAAGTGTGAAAGAATCAGAGGGAAGGACAGCCTTTACTTTTATGGAACCCACTCAAGGTAAATATTCAGTTTCATGTGTTGGAACTCAATCCCTGTAGTAAAACATTCATCTTTTTTTTTAAATCAAAGAAACATTCTCTGTTTAGGTCTGTATCCCATTTTTTATTGGATTCTTAAAGGCCTCTGGGATAACACATCCTGAGAAGAGTAACAGCTAAGAGAAAGGGTTTATCTTAGTTCATAATTCCAGGTTACAGTCCCTCACTGTGGGAAAGTGTAGGGGACAAGAGCTTAAAACAGCTGTCACATCCCATCCTCAACTGGGAGCAGAGAGAAATGGATGCATGCATACTCGCTTGCTGACTTGTGCTCACACACTTCAGGGACCCCTAGGGAACGGTGCTGCCAACAGTGGGCAGGTCTTCCCAAATCAACTGGCTTAATTAAGACGTCCTATAGACATGCCCACAGCCAACCCAATGTAGACAATCCTTCACTGACACTCTTCCCAGGTGATTCCAGGTTGTGTCAAGGTGATAATCCCAAATTCCTAAAGATACCAACACCTCTCTACTTTGTTACAATTAGCACCAAACCTCAACCTGAGTTTTGGTGGGGATAAACAAACTGTTTGAATAAACAGTAGCACAAGACTCATAGGAAATATTCAGTGATGCATTTTATTGTTTCCTGAAATAACTCACTGTGTTTCAGGATGTGGCCAAAGAAAACAAAAACCAACACACTATAATATAGCTATGGGGGCAGGGAGCTCCACAGTAGCAGAACTATAAATCAATTAAAATATGCATTTTCATAGGAAATTCCCATATGAGAGACCTTAGTTTTGGATTTCATAGAGTTATTAGTAAAATATGAAAATTCTCCTGCCTCCTGAAGTGGAGAACCTGATGGTCTATCATTTTATTCCATGACAATATTTGGAAGCTGTGGGGAACCCAAGAAATTGAAATTTTGGAATTTGAGGACAGCTTCATTTGTACAGCCATTCATAAAAATCCAACAACTTCTAAAAAGTTTTGGAAGAGGAGACTGAGCTGAAATGAGATAGACGATGAATGGAGAGAACAAGTAATTCTTGCACACTGGCACCCAGAGGACACCCCATAGACTGTGTCTGGATGGAGAAGCAACCACTTTGGACTCCCCAAGGTCTGAGATGCAGTCCTTTCTCCCGCCAGGTAGAAGCACGGCCCTGTGTAGGTATGGTCCCATTGAGTTTCTTTTCAGCAGAACATTTTTGTTGTTTCACCTAATCAGTTTCTTAGGTTCATCACCATCATCATCATCATCATTTATGCCTCAGCAATGCTTGGGCATGCACGGGCAGCCCGTTTATGGCGGTCTCCAGTGTTCCTGTCCCGGGCAGTCCTAGATGCTTGTGTTATTGTCAGACCCAAGATTCCACAGTCTTCCTTTATGCTGTCTATCCAGTGTTTTGGGGCCTTCCTCTTCACCTTATCCCGTGCACTCCTCTAATCAGTGCTATCTTTGAGTATCTGTCATCATTCATTCTCATAACATGGCCAAAGAATCTTAAGTGCCATTTCTGTATCCTATAGTTTACTTCCTTCTGTAGATGGAGATGTTTCTTAATGTCATTGTTGCACAGCCTATCTCTTCATGTGACACCTAGAATCCTCCTGAGACATGCCATCTCGAACACATTCAGCCGCTGTTCTGAGGACCATTTCATTGTCCAGCTTTTGGAGTTATAAAGAAGTCAGCTCAAGACAAGTGTCTCTTATACTTGTAATTTTGTTGTTGTCGTTATGTCTCTTGTTGACCAAACCTTTCCTAGTGCCTGGAATGCAGCCCTTGCTATCTCTACTGCCACTTGACATCTGATACAGTTTCCTCCTTTGAACTGAGGTTTCCTCGCAGATGGACAAAGCTGACTGTTTGTTTTGCTTGAGGTTCTAACTCTTTATTACAATGTTAAAATCCTTGTGCACCTTTCCCATGTGTTGTTTCTCAGTCTTCTCGATGTTTACTTTCATGCCAAGGTTTTCACTGACTACCACCACTCTATTTACCATGGCCTGCAGCTCATTTGGACTTTCAGCAAATAGTGCTTTATCATTGGCGAAACACAAGTGGTATAGGAGGTTCTTCTATATTAGTGTTGCTTTCATTGGTAAATAAAGAAAACTGCCTTGGCCTTTTGATAGGGCAGGATTTAGATAGGCGGGGAAAAGAGAACAGAATGCTGGGAAGATGACAGAGGCAGAGAGAGCTGCCAGCATGAAGCTGCCAAGTCAGACACACTGAATCTTTCCCGGTAAGCCATGACCTCATGGTGACATACAGATTATTAAAAATGGGTTGAATCAAGATGTGAGAGTTAGCCAATAAGAGGCTAGAACTAGTGGGCCAGGCAGTGTTTTTAATGAATGCAGTTTCTGTGTAATTATTTCTGGGGTTAAGCTAGCCAAGCACCGGAAACATGGCCTGCGCCTATTACTACACGCAAGTTATTGATTCGCACACCACCTACTGCACACCTGTCTCCTCATTCTCCAGTGATGTTGTGCTTATTAATTCCAGGAAAGTATTAAAGAGCAGTGGTGAGAAGATGCATCACTGCAATACTCCTACAGTTGTCTTAAACTGATCACTTTGTTCTCCATAGACTTTGAATGGTGCAAAGGTATCTTTATAGGCATTTTCTAGCACTCTTATGATTTTCTCTGGGTACTTGTATAACTTTATTGTTTCCCAAAATCTTTTCTTCCAAATGCTATCTAATACCTTCCTGAAATCAATGTAATTGACATATAAATCTTTTTCCAAATTCTTCATGTTTTTCTGCCAGTTGCCTCAAAGTAAAGATTTGATCAATTGTGCTCCTCTTAGCTCTGAATCTGCCCTGGGCCTCTGCTATGTTTTCCTCTGTTCTGCCCTTGATTGTTTTAAGGATAATGGAGGAGAAGATCTTGCTGCTATGGCACAACAAACTATCGCCCCTGTAGTTTAAGAGTCCAGATTGTCCTTCTTCTTGTGTATAGGAATTATGACTGAGTGCTTCCATTCCATGGGAATCACTTCATGTTCCCATATCTCTGAAGAGTCTGAGAAGCATCTCTACCCCTGAGCCTATTGTAGCTTCCCCTATGTCGTCCATCATGATATTATCCACTTCTGGGGCCTTCCTGCTTTTCGCTCTCTTGACAGCTTCCTTTATTTTGCTCCTGTCAATATTTAATATTTCCTCACTATCTCTGGTGTTCAAGTGGCTACAGAAGTGTTTCTCGTTGTAGTCTACATTGACAGCATTAGGGTCATTGCATAGGGTGTCAAAGTACTGTCTCCACCGTTGCTTTACTTCCCCTGTTCTGTTAATAAGTGGCCTTGCCCATCTTTAATCACCCGAATCTGAGGAGCACATTGGCAGCTGTCCATGTAATAGTTTCACAGACAAGATGTGTTTTATCATGGAGTCTAGCCTCTTCAACCTCTCTGCACACCCTGTATACACAGCTCTCCATCCTCCTCCGCTCCTCTTTCACCCTGCACAGAGAGTTGGGGTGTTTTGCTGCCTGTGCATTGCCTCTTCATTTGCTCTTTAGCTTCCTTCTGTCTTCTGCCAGGTTGATCATCTCTGCAGTAAGTCATTCTACTGCTGTTGCCCTTTTTGCATAACCAAGCATCTGCTTTGAAGTCTCCTGTATTTTGACTTTGTCCCATTCACTTTCTATATTTGTAAATGGTCATTTAATGATTTCCCTTGTCTTTTTTTCCAGTGTTTCTCCTATACTTTCTCCATTCATCAGTTGTTTATGATTGATCTTCCAGTTCATCTTGCCTGGTGTGCCTCTCCTAAGTTTCAGTTGAATGTTGATCATAACAAGTGGGTGATCTGATCCTAAGTCAACACTAGGAGATGATCAGCTGTTTTGAATGCTAGATAAGAGTTTCCTGCTGACCAGAATGTAGTCAATTTGGCTGTATGTGCGTTTGTCAGGGGATTCCCACACCCAGCATCTTGATGGTTTGGCCTGCTTGAATTCTGGGTTGGATGTGTACAAATCATTTGCATAGCAGAGGTCAAGCAGTCATTCCCCACTGGCATTCCTCGTCTGAATCCATGTTCCCACGACCCTATAGTCCATTCTTTCTCCGGACCCCACTCTTGCATTGGAGTCACCTGTAATGATTAGTATGTCATTCTTACGCACCCTGCTGACCTCGTTCTGTAGATCTGTGTAGAAGCTGTTGATGACATCTTCTTCTGCTTCCACTGTTGGTGCATATACCTGTATGATAGTTACTGGATGTGTCATTGTCTAAAATCTGGCTGACATAATAATTACAGGTCTGTACCTGAACATGCATTTTTTGGGCCAAACTGGATAGCGCTAAAGCTACACCTGCTGCATGTTTTCACTCTTGTCCTGTGTTTATAATCTTGAATCCGTTTACTACAAGTTCTTGTGTTCCTGTCCAATGCATTTCTGCCAATCCGTCGACACCCCACCTCAAGTGGCTGAGCTCATGCATAAGCAAGCCAGTTCCCCCAACTGTGTTTAGCATCCTCACATCCCAGGTCCCTATTGTGGTGACTCTTTTTGGCCTGAAGAAGTGCATTTCCTGTCCATTTCTGTCAGCTGCCCTCCCCCTTTTTGGCTTTAAGAGAGAAGCATCATCTGTCCTGTGCTTAGAACATGGAGGTACTGGGGCACTGTCAGAGTCTGGACTTTAACCCAGGTAATTTCATAGGTTACAATCACTTAACCTCTAGATTGTCATACCACTGCAAACTGATCTCAGCCTGCAAGGATTATTTCAAGACCCCTCATTGTGGTGTGAGTGTGTGTGTGTGTGTGTGTGTGTGTATGTATGTATGTGTGTGTGTGTAAACCAGGGATCAACCTTGGTGCCATTCATATTGTTTTCTTGAGACAGTTCTTTCACTGGCCTGGAGCTTGCGGAGTAGGCTATGTAGATGGTCCAAGCCCAAATCCCAGGGAACTGCCTGTCTGTGCCTCTTCAAGACAGAGATTATAAGCATGTGCCACAAAGACTGACTTTAAAAACAAACAAACAAACTATTAATTGTCAGAGATAGAACTTGTGCCTGTAGGCAAATGCTTCGCTGGTTGATCTATAATCAACCTCATTTATTTCTTTTTAAATGTATTGCCTTGTATAATACATTCCAACTGCTGCTTCCCCTTCTTCCACTCCTCCCAGCTTCCCCTACCTCCCTTCTCCACCAGATCCATTCCCCCACCACTTCATCTCCACCCAAAAAAGAGTGGGCCTCTAGGGACATCAACCTAACATGGCGCAACAACATACAATAAGACTAGACACAGACCCTCACGTTAAGGCTGGACAAGGCAACCCAGTAGGAGAAAAAGGCTTCCAAGAGCAGGCAGTCAGAAGTCCCACAAAACACCATGCCCATAAATATAACATATATGCAGAGACCCATGCAGGCTCCATGATTGCTGCTTCAGTCTTTGTGAGCCCCATAAGCCCTGCTTAGGTGAACACACAGTCTGTGCTCTCCTGGTGTCCTCAGTCACTCCTGCTTCCACAATTCCTCCTTCCCCTCTGCCTAGGGCTTCCCCAGCTCTGAGGGGAGGAACCTGATGAAGACCTCCAACCTCAGCTCTCTCCCTGCCTAATGTTTGGCTGTAGTCTCTGCATCTGCTACCATCAGCTGCCAGAGGAAGCCTCCCTTATGAAAACTGGGCTAGGCACCAATCTATGAGCATAGCAGAGCATCTTTAGGAATCATTTCATTGTTTTCTTTTCTTTTCTTTTTTTTTGGCAGTCATATTTGATTCTATCCTAGGTTTCTGAGCTATCCAGCCTCCTGTTCCTGGTCATCAGGCATGGGCTACGTCTCATGTCATGAGCCACAAATTAGATCAGTCATTGGTTGGCCAAGCCTAAAAGTAAGCTTTCACCATCACTGCTCTAGCACATTTTGCAAGCACAGCAGATCGTAGGAGGAAGGTTTTAAGGCCGGGTTGGTGACACAGTCCTACCACTGTGAACCTTGCCTAGTTACAGAGGATTGACAGTTCAGGCTCTCTATCCCCCACTTAGGACTAGGAATCCTCAATGTGGTCCCCCTCATAGATTACACGGAATTTCCACTGCACTAGGTTTCCACATGGTCCCTCAAATGCTCTCCAATCTGGTCTCCCTGTACTCTCTCTCTCTCTCTCCTTTCAGCCTCTGCCACCTGGTCCCTTTGCTCCCATCCCCACTCACTCCCAGTCTACCTGAAAAATCTATTCAATTTCTCCTTCCTGTGGAGATACAGGCAGCCCCACTGGTGTCCTCTTTGTTAAGTAGCCTCTCTAGGTCTGTGAATTGTAGATGGTTATCTACACATTTTCTTTATCTATTCTTTGGTGGAGACATCTAGGTCTTTTCAAGTTTCTGGCTATTACAAATAAATATTCTATGAACATAGTTGATGGTATAGCTGGGTAGGTCTTGAAGTAGATCAGTTCTCAATTTCTCAATTTTCTGAGATACCACCATATTGATTTCCATGATGGTTGTACAAGTTTGCACTCCCACCAGCAAGGGAGGAGTGTTCTCCTTGCTCCAGATCCTCTCCAGCATGAGCTGTCACTTGTGGTTTGATCCTAGCCATTCTGACAGATGTAAGATGGAATCTCAGAGTCATTTTGATTTGCATTTCTCTATGGCTTAGAATGCTGAACATTTCTTTAAGTGTTTCTAAGCCATTTGAGTTTAATGAGAATTCTCTGTTTAGATCTGTATTCCATTTTTTAATAAGATTGTTTAATTAGATTGTTGATGTCTAGTTTCTTGAGTTCTTTATGTATTTTGGCTATTAGCCCTCTGTCAGATGTGGAATTGCTTAGAAAAAAACTTTTCCCATTCTGTAGGTTGCCAATTTCTCCTATTGATGGTGCTCTTTGCTTTCCAACTTCATGTTTGTTAATTGTTGATCTTAGTGTCTGCACCGTCAGTGTTCTGTTCAGGGACCCACCTCCTTTCTCAACAGCACTTTTGTATTTATAGTTGTGTCTTCCCTTAGCAATTACATTCATCCTTAGAAGGAGGTGCACTCTCTTTTTAATAAAGGTCTATTTTATATGGACACCAACTTCTTTGTATTGGTAGTTGAATAACACACACAATGGCGCCAAACTTAGAGGCAATGCTCAGTCTGGCAGTTATTAAGAATATGGTAGTGGCTTTAAGCCACTCACTTTTGCCTCCACTTTGTGAGTTCATAAGGAAGAGCTCACATGGCTCAGCTCTCCTGTAGTCTAACAACACTGAACGATGGCAGGAAGCTTTTTCCAAGGCTAGAGAGTGATTTCCAAAAGCAAGAGCATCCCCAGGCCTTCTTGCGCTCTTCCTGACATCTCCATAGACACCATGAGAATGAAAATCCAGCCTCACCCCTGTGCCTTCATGTGACTTGAAAACATTGTTGGGGTGCTCAGCGATTTCCCAAAGTGCAGGGTGCTTCTTGCCCTAGCCAACACTCAGCTATTTTGCTGAGGAGCTGAGCCTTGGCCATCTGGCACTGATTTACTCATTTCATCTCAAACCTTTCCAAATGATTACTTTATTGCAGAGGGAAATGGGGATACTACAAAGTGACACATATTCCCAAGAAAGCCTGGCAGGCAGCCCTTTCCAGTTAGAGACTGCAGTGCCCCCCACCTGTTTCTCTCAGAGGGATGATACATGCCAGGGTTTCCTTGCAGGGATATATCAGGATAAAGACTGGATTGTTTTTGATAGTTCTGTATTCATGTTATTTTTAAACCTTATTCTCAAAAATTTTCATGTTACTTAGGTTTGCAAGTGACCATGGTGATTCATGACATCTATTTTGAGACAGTGAATGACTAGAGTTTATCTCAACATAGTGCTTGGTAAGGTCTTGTTGGGTCACCCATGACTATGGGATATGAACAGAAACTGGGCTCTAATGAGAAGCATAGCTTCAGAGGATGGAAGTGATTATTGTCAACAAAAATGAGTGCTGTTCTTCATGTACTGTTTAGGAAGGAGACAAGGATGATGAGTGTCTAAGTGATTGCTTTGCGACTCCTCTGGGGAACCCTACAAACTCGCTTGCAGGCCCTGGGGTGGGCAGACAGTCATGGGACTCATGTGGTGAAGGATCCAGCTCTGACACTGCTGCCCTATCAAGGGGCCACGAAGAATGCACACTTAGGTTGGCAAACCTAAAACAAGCTCTGGAGAAAATCTGAACAGAAAAGTGTGCTCTTAGGGTGAGTGTGATGGAAGATATGGGAAGGGCTTTGAACTTAGGATTAAGAAACCTGGCTTGCACCCCCACTGTGTCCTGACTGGCAATGTGCATCTGGGCGAGCCTTGCTCACATTCTAAGCTCCAGTCACAGCCTAAGGAAGTTGGCAGTATCAGTATCCTCCAGGAATGGTAAGGCTGGGATGTGGCTGGAATCAACCGAAGGTCTTCACTCAAGGCTGTGGCCTTGATGGAGTGACTAAAGAGGTTGATGGAGCAACTAAAGAGCTTAATGGAGTGACTAAAGAGGTTGATGGAGCGACTAAAGAGGTTGATGGAGTGACTAAAGAGGTTGATGGAGCGACTAAAGAGGTTGATGGAGTGACTAAAGAGGTTGATGGAGCGACTAAAGAGGTTGATGGAGCGACTAAAGAG